>VNKC01003806.1:0-91234 GCA_008042775.1 Drosophila pectinifera | reverse complement strand
TAATAATAATATATAATAAGGTCACACAGACTACAGGCAAACTTTCCGTGAATTTCTATAAGCTGAGATCTTCTCTATGATAGACAAAGGAACAATAATAATAATATTATACGGGAATGCTCTTTAATTAAATTATTATTATTGCTATGATTTGTTGGTGCTGTGAAAATATTTATACTCTTTAAAAATGTTTATTTAAAAATAAAATAGAAAATCAACCATAGTTAAAAATCGCATAGGCCGATGAATGAAGCCCAAAAACAGTTACTCGTCTACTATATTATTGACAAATCATGTTGTGTTTTTTATATGCAAATTATAAATAAATATATTTTACTAAATTTCTTTACACATTATAGCCTTATAAATTACACCATAGGTTACCTAAATATATTGTTTTAAATTTCCCCATAATAAATGTGTCTCCCGTTTTTATTTCCATTCTGCATTCAATATGGTTTTTATATATGCAAAAGTTTCGCTCCCAGAGACACTTTATCAAGAGGGTCATATCAAAAGTGGGTTCGCGTTTTAAAGCCATAACAAACACAAGATAAGGCAGAAATAATTTGGCCATGGCGTAGACAGAAACACCAGACTCTCACCCATCGTCTTCACGCGGAATTCCTCGTAGTCCATCAGCGGGGGTGTCTCAGCTCCGCGGACGGTGTCCAGGAAATCCTCCTCGCTGTAAACGGAGTCATAATCGCTGGGATCATGCATTACTTTGGTTTGGAATTTATTCCACTGATTAGATCACAAGACACAAGTTTCAACACTGTTGCATACTCTCAGGCAGCCTTAAATATTCACTGGCGTATTTATTTCCTTCAAGTTTATACTATATACGCTTAATGGACAGAATGCAATCTGCCAAAGGGGTTACCCCGCAACACTTGTAGGCTGTTTAATGGCTCCTAGAGCCAGCACCGATAATGGAGAACCGAAAACTAATAGCACCGACAACCGCATGCGCTTCCGATTTAAACACGACTAAGGTGAGCCGGGAGTTTCGCCGACGCTTCCCGTTCTCAGCTAATCAAAAGCAAATACTACGCTGGCTATCAAAAACAACAACCAAATCTAAAGGCTGATTAGAATTTAAAGTAGTATAACAAGTAGGAAGTCTGGAGGGGCTGCTATAAACTGGCTGTTACCCCTTACTTTTAAATTATAATAGAAATTGTATCAAAATCATTTTCCAAATGTTTAAGTATAAAAACCAGAATTGATAAATAGTATCTTATCAAAAACCTAGATCCCTTGCAGGAATTCTTTAAACAAATATTGAAATCTGACAGGTTTTCTTAATCTTACTTGATTGAATATTAATTAAATGTTTTTTAAGCATACCTATTTATTAATAAATTAATTGAAAATCGTTATAAATCTAAAAATGTTGTATTAAAGATTAGACTTCCAAAGAATAAGGTCTGTCTTCCCAACTCTAAGACTAAGGGGTATAAAAACATACGCTTTTATTTGCACTGAGAGCGCGTGCTATCTCCGCTCTCACTCTCTCCCAGCGAAAGTAATTAGGGGGAAGTTATTTCTAGGTGCGAGAGCAAGCGAGACACAAGCATATATCTTATCGCTCATGTAGAACCTGGACTGAGATAGCTCACAACTGTCGTCCGCCAGAAATTCCTTTAATTAATGAACTAATTATAATTATATGACTGGTAGAAAATGAATTGAAAGAGATAATTTCCCCTCAATATTTAATTGCAGCCACACCTGAAAAATACATTTTTCCTGGTAGAACCTTACCTTAATCAGGACCATCCCATTTCTCCCCCCATTGAAACACACATTCTTTTGTTTTTAAAACAGCACACCAAAGAAATAGCATCATTGGAATGTTAAAAATTGTATTTAATTTAGTTTTCGCCTCTGGTTTCTATGGGTTATTTTGCAATTCTAATTGTAATTCATTTACACATAGACTTGTTTTTCTTGTAGTGTGGTTTCATCATAAAACTCGAATTTGCTCATGTGTATTTAATTCAAACATTAAATGTATATTCGGTATTGCATATAATTTTGTATAGTTTTTTTTGTATGATTTTTGAAGAGCAATTTGTCTCTTGTTTGCTGGAGTAATTTCTCTGCTACATTTTTTGTTCAGTAACTGATATGTTTCGTTTACTAGTTTCATTTAAATATAGTTCAACTATTTCGTGTGTATTTTGCTTCTGGTGGTTTTGAGAGATTGTTTTATTTTTTTTAGCAACCTAAATAGACAGGGGTCATTATCGAAATAATATTCAAAAATAATAAAGTGATATTACCAAGCTTTTTGTTTTTATTTGTAGTAATACAAAGTTGTTCTTCTATATTGTAAAATTGTTTCAGCATTTTAATGGTTCAATGGGTCAGTTTTGGTATTAAAATCCTGAAACAAGTGACAATTGCTATAAGTCGAATTTTAAAAATATATTAAAATGTAATACAATTCGTGGAAAAGGAGTATATAACTTTTGTAAATTTCCTTTGGTGTGTTTACTCGTAAATATATTTTTATATAATTCGCTTAACCTTACTAGAGTGGGATCCTCTTTGATTTCAACTTTTCTTTTCGCTTTCATATTTGATATGTTTTTGGTAATTGATATGTTGCATATATTTTGTATTTGATAGATTCTCGTGTTCTTGTAACTTTTTTGCAGTTTCTCCTCTTATTTAGCAAGAGTTCTGCTGATATGTATGCGATATAAGTTTAGTGGCTTAATATTAAAAAATGTTCATGTTTGTATATAGGTTTTGTATAATAATCTTTAAAAAAATATTCACAAAGAGAAAAACGTTTTTTTTTGTTCGATTTTGAAGTTTTTCTTGATATTTAAATTATCTCAAATTTTACAGGCGAATAACAGTTTATGGAACCCAAAATAAAACAATTATCACTTTGTTGTTTTTTGTATTTGTTTTCTCGATTTTGGTTTATCCATATTCATTTGCATCGATTATGGAATTCGTAGTTTGTCTCCTTTATTTACACTGGGCGTTCCTCGCATCCTTCCTACATGTCATATACATACATATATATATAGTTCAATGGATCAGTTTCTGTTCATTATCATTCATTTAATATTACTCTTGACTTGTTTTAGTTTGTTTTTCGAATAAGTATTTATTCATAAATATATTTTAAATAGACAACTATATAGATAAAAAGTGTTTTTTCTTTTTTTGTTCGTTTTCTTTTCTAAATAAATAATTGTAGTTTACTTTTGCTGTAGTTGCTGTATGATCTATCAGCTAATTCAAGGTACTTATAACTCCATTAAATTTTCGGTTTAATTTTAAGAATTTTCCTTCAACGTTGGGTTCTCACTTTTCCTCACTTTAGTACTATCTGGTCAACAATTCCGTGCTCAGTTTGAAAAATGTTTGAATTAGAGATGCCTTAGACCTGCTAGTAAGATGTGTGTTTTAGTGTTTTGAGGGCCAATTTTTGGGTTTGCTTAGATTATTTTCCAAATTGTTTGGGTCAGTTTTTGTTCTTTGGCAATTTAAAACTGGCCCTCAAAACGTAAGAATCTCATTTTGGTTACAACTTGCTTTTGTGTGTTTTTTCTTTCTAAGAAATACTTTGAGAATTGAGTAAGTTTGTGTGTATTATTATGCTCAAATTATGCTTAGACTTTGTAGTAATTTCGGGGAATATATATACTTTAAGATCTCTTGAATTGGATCGAGATAGATATTTTCTTTTAGACATTCAAAACATTTCGTGAATTATGCAACTCAGAACCATTTCCTTTCCTGCACAGTAGCTCGACATGGATATTTGTGATCATCCTATGATATCGTGCGATTTGACTTACATTTAATTTTGTAATATTTTTGGATCTACTGGAAAGATTAATAGCTGCAGCCTGCAGGGCTTTGCTTATGTTACTCACAAAATAGAAACAAATATACTATTATAAATATACAATTCATAGACGGTTATCGAAAGGATATTAAGAGTACTTGGGTAGTACATAAGAAAAAGGTTGGAAGGTTCTTTACTGATAGCCTCGGTTGCGGTTTTTGCATTCATTTAGGGACTTTAGTTGTGAATACCTTAAGTGACGGGTCTAAGAAGCCTTGAAACACTTTACATATACATCAATAGAAATCTTTTAATATCTGTATACATATATATGTTTCAGAAAGGGTTTGTTATATAAACATTGATAAATAATTCTTTTTTTACTTTTTGTTTTTTGTTTTCTTTTCCTTTTTGCCAAACGATCCTGCTTCCATATTTTATTATTTTTACTTTTCTTATGAAGTTTTTGCAATGTTCTGAAATTTGCGCACTGATTTTCTCAAAATAAATATAGATCGCGATAGGAGCGCAACGCATAAAGAAAGTTTAAGAAAGAGCGCAGAAAGTTTGGGGGAAAGCTTGAGATTTATTTTGATGGAGAGCAGCCGATTTGTGATCGAAATTTTGGGTTTCTTGCATATTTATGTACTCTTCGCGCCTATATATTTTTTTTTTGTAGCTTTTTCGTGATGTTTTGCAATTTTTTTTCAGTTTTTGGTTAGCATGATTTTTGTTTTTTTTTTTATAAAAGTGTTTGGAAACCGAAAACAAAAGAAATAAATACTATTTAAGAGGTCTTGAAAAGCAAAGGTTAAATCATACTCAAAAATAGAGTTTGAGAAAATATCTTTTGGCTGAAATGTTGGTCATGGGTCTGTGTTTTTGTTGATGAGTGTAGGTACTTGTGTCGGTGTGTCGGTGAGATTCGCATTTAATAATTGTAATTATCGTAGGGCGTGCCCAAATACGAATAGAAATTAGGATTGATGGGCTGTGCGTGTGCGTAATAAAATCCAGAAGCCGGATCTGGCGCTACTCAGTCGAGGAAGCCGGTGTTGACCAGCTTCTCCAAGAAGAACTTCACATCGCCCAGCTCCGAGTCCTTGATGCCCAGTGACTTCAACATTCCAAGGTCCCCGTTCTCCACCGCCATGAAGACCGAGCGCAAGTGTTCCAAGTCCGATCTGTGAATTAAGAAGCCAGAATAAAACCGAATGAGTTGGGTTCACTTTCAGCGTGTTCTCTGACTAATTTCCAAACTTTAATCAAGTTTTCTTTGGCTAACGAGGAATGCCTCGGAAGAGAGTTTGAATTCCAGGGGCAACTAGCTGCAGTCTAAAGTGCTCCTAGCTGGCAATAGTTCCATGAGAGGAACTTAACAGTGGTATGGTTACTTAGTAAGTTTCTAATATTATTATATGGGAAACTGTTCCGAAAAATATAATATATATTAAGTGCTTTTCAGCTTACTTCATTCTTATATGAGAACAATATTTTCCCAGGTATATCAAGCTTTAAATCGAACTTGTTCAAATGTTCAATTTATAATTACTAATATTTAACATTTTAATAATAATTTTTACAGCAAAGTTGCAAGTAAATATTCATAAATGATCAGTAAATACTGACTATCTCTGTCAAGTTGGAAATTTGCTTAATCTTAACTACACCCAGCCCACCGTAAACTTCAATAAAATGCCAAAGCTCCTTTAAAACACACACACCCACATTGAATCGCACACACACACACACACACAGGGTAAAGTTGTTGCTTTGCTGCGGTGAGACTCAAATTATACGCTTTGCTTAATTAATCCCTGCAGGTAACGTGCGGCTGTTGCTTTTGTTATTGTTCTTGTGGCTGGTGTCCCGGGGTGTCCTTTGACCCCAAACCGCTCAACTTCGCTCTTTCCATACCCACATATTTTTCAGCTTGTTGCGGCTGGTAGATAAACTTCATTATCATCAGTATAATTAGTAAATTAAGTGGGAAAAACGAAAGAACGGTGCACAGGAAAAATAAATAGTGTTCAAATTACTAGATAGCAAAGTCATTAAGAGTACTTGATAGCAAACGATACTATCACAGATATACTACATATAGGTACGATTTTATTGAATTTCAAGTTATATTATTAAAATCAAATTAAACATAAGATAATGGATATAATATAAGGCATAGTTGAACGAGTTTGAACTTCACTTTGAATATCAGTAATATTGATATACTTCATGGAGTCCTTCTTCTCCTTGACATTGAATTTTGAAGTTATTGTGAAATTTTATAAGAAAACTGTTTCAAAGATGAGAAGCTTTTATAACTAGCTACATGGGGTGTTATATCCTTAAAGAGTTTCCCAAAACTATCCTATATAATGTTACATTTTTAAAGAAAACTAGTTTACACTGAATTCCATACCTCAAACAATTTATTGCATACTTTTAGACACCCTTTTGACTTCATTTTGAATATCAGTAATATAGATATACTCTATAGAGTCGAAAATATCTCCTTGACATTGAGCTTTGAAATTATTGTGAAATTTTATAAGAAAACTGTTTCAAAAATGAGAAACTTTAATAGCTAGGTACATGGAGTGTTATATCCTTAAAAAGTTTTCCAAAACTATCCTATATAATGTTACATTTTAAAAGAAAACTAGTTTACACTGAATTCCATACCTCAAACAATTTATTGCATACTTTTAGACACTTTTTTGAGGGATTTCAAGCCCCTAGTGATATAGATCTATAATTTTTCTCTCTGTTTAAAGGGGATGGTAAGGCAAGAGTGCAAAATACACATTAATAACATTGGTGCGTGTCGTGTGGTTCGAGTACATCCATCCAATTCCTCCGTCCCGGGTTGCCCGGCTCTCGAATAGAGTCTTGAGCCGGGTAGAATGACATTATGACACTTGGGCGATTAATTGCCTTGATGAAATTGAGTAAATTTCCAGCTCGGCCAGACAAACAGCGCCCTCTTATATTTTATCCCGCCCCCATGGCTCTCCAAGCTCTTCTTTTCTGTGTTTTGCTAATTTATCAACATGTGCGTGAAGGTAAATATTTTCGTGTCCTTTGTCTGTCCCGCATGCCGGGATCCTGGGCCTGCATGGCCCACAATTTTATGATTATTATTATTGCCACTCCAACTCACCTTGCGGCGCCTGTTTTCGAGGTTAGTTTTTGTTGTACTAATTTAATGAAAATTTTTCTTCCATGTTTTTCGCCCAGCGCCCTGTATGTGTGCGGGCTTATATTTGCCCATCTGCCTTGCCTGTGTTTCGTTAGCTTGTTGTTATTTTTGTTAATTAATTTTCTGCTTTTGTTTATCTTGGAAATTGTAGTACGAGGGAGGCGGAGGCTGCCTGGGGAGTAATGCAATTAAGGCAGATGGAAAAAACAAGCTTGTTTCGACAGTACTTAGTCAATAATTTTAACAGGAATATCAATTGAATTTTTTAAGTTAAATTTGCAAAGGTAAAAGAATAAAAATAATACAAAATTGTGCTCACAATGTTAATTAAGACTTTGTTTTTGTACAAAATATTTGAAACAATAATAAAATCGTATAGAAGCAGTATAAATATGAATACTTTTGAATCTAGTTAAGCTATTTAAGGTCAAAGACCAATTACCATTAAATCATGGTAAAAGCTCATGTCCCTAACATTTTCCCCATTTAATAATATAATTCATTAGGCAGAAAGAAATATTTTGTTTACTTAGGACAAGCCAAAACAAATATTTTGAAAACCCACAGAGAAACCCAAAAAGAAGCTCTTCATAAAATAATGCCGAGGACCAAGAGAAGTATGATAAATAGGAATGAAATATTTTAAAATTTCATGACACTTTTTGTGTGTGCTTGCCTTGAACCCAGCAGCAAATGTTATTGTTCCTGCAGCCACATAAAAAGCTGAGCAGAGAAAAGGACTCGAAGCACACACACACTCATAAGCAGATTCAGAGATAATTCAGGGGACAAGGACAAGGACAAAGGTCCTGGGCAAGCGGAGGGTGAGTAAAAGGCAGCTGGCTTGCCTCTGGACTTTCCTACATTATAGTTTGCTCGAATAAAAGGATTTTCCAACAATGTGAAAATAGCCTGGGGCTATGCCAAAGTTTCTCACAGAGCTTTCATAATTTAGGTGGAACTAAACCTGGGCTAAAATTATGTTTCATGCACGAAAGGCAGCTGACAAAAGGGGGGAAATATATATATAATATAAGTTTGCATTAGGATTTTGTGGTAGCCAAAGTACCAACCCAAGCATATAAATTGCACCCCAGAGCACTGCACTTGAATAACATTTTGTAGTGGAAATATATATATCAAATAAAATCACAGTTGCTAAGACTAACTTAGCCCATCAATAGAAGAGATTTAGTGTGAATGAGAAGTAGAACGAAGTATCTAAAATTACCTAAGACGAAGAAATATATATATGTCTTTAAAATTACAATTAAACAACCGCACTGGTGTCTTGCATATATTCTGTGCATAATATGCTTGAGCGGGCAGATGCCAGGCAGAGAAATTTGCCAGAAATTAGACATACTATGGACTAAAAAATCTGTTTAATCCTGTTTACTTAAATAATTTTAATGATTATACTTTGACTAGACCTGTTCCCTCAGTGCACTAGTTGCCACACAGTTTGAGCTGCAATGGAAGCGGTTGGTTTGGGGCACTCACCTCATTAGATGGAGGGCAGCGCCAAAGTCCTCAATCGTTTGCGACTCGCTCAAAGCAATGGCGACCTTGTCCACTCCGCCGAGGGGTGAGAGGGCGTCACGTGCCTTGCTGCCGAAAAGCTTCTCCAGGTAGTTGGGTCCGTGGGAGGCGATCAGGCTCTGGAGGAAGGATGCCGTCTCCTCGACCGGCGGCCGCTTGGCTGCAATTAATAAAACAAACATTATTTTTATAGGTCGCAATTAAATAAAGTTTCGGTTGAGTGCTACGCTCCGGGAAAAGTAATTAATAATCAACGGATTGCCCTGATTACAGTCAGCTTAATGAATTCACATTCATAATTTATGCGGACTTAAATTAATATTGTTCATTAATCAGACAAACAATTGGAAATCCATAGTCCGTCGGCGATTAATGGCTGAACAATACATTTTACTTACAAGTTACTGAAATTGAAATAGCCATGCTGACATGCTTATTAAAGTGTTAATACATTTTTTATTGCGGATGTGTCGGAATAAAGTCTGACATTTTCCTAGGCATTAATATTAATAGTGAACTTTGGTGCTCATCAGAGAAACTTTTCCCTTTCCCCATTCAAGTTTTAACCCACGCGTGCATACGGAAGTATTCTTTCCTCTCGCATATATTATTTAGGGGTTTATTTTTAAGGTTGGGAAGTCCTGAGAGACTCGAACTTTTCGGACAACGCTGGAGCTTTTTAATTATTTATGGGACAATAAAAAATCGCTTTTATGTAGAATGCTACTAAACAAACAGAAACACATTAAAAGTTTCCCATAGTTTTGTTTCGCAATAAAGTACTGATTTTGTTCGTTGAGAGACAAGGCTTTAATGTGGAATTACATGGCTTTAATAAAGAGAAAAATATTGAACAATTAAACTTTAACTTCTTTAATAATAAGAGAAGTTCAATCTTAAATTGATTTTGTTTTATTTCGAGGCTGCAGCTAGTATTTTAGAATACCAATGTTGTGAATATCCTTTAGGGCTAAAACTTAAATTATTTGCCATGCTTTCAATTTGGCTATGCAGACTGCAAAGTTCCTCTTAGGTATGCTCCCTAAGGCAATTGCTGTGCATAAAGGAATATATATATATTTTTCATTTTTCATCCTCCTGTTGAAAAAGTTTTCCCCATTTACTCGCATTTTCCTTTGTATTTGTTTGTGTTCTTCTTGGCTCCGGCAAACATTTATGGATCAGTCAGTCAGGTAGTCCGTCAGCCAGGTAGTCAGTTAGTCAGTAACCCAGTCTCTCAGTCATTCATGCACAAAGGACAGACTTTGGCATGGCGCTTGGCGCTTTTTTAACCCACTGACTGCACTTGTTAACCCTTGCCCGCCCACCCACATATGCTGGCATTTTTAATGGCTGCAAGGACACGGCTCTAGAGGGGTCCCCTCTCCCTTGTGTGTGTTGTTGATTCAGTTACTGACTGTATTTGTTATGCAAATGGCGACGTTTGCAAACCGTTTTCTTCTTCCGTTCTTTTTTTACTTGTCATACCCAGTATTTGCGGGGTGTGGGTCCATTTTTTATTTGCTATTATATAGATAGAACAGCACAATAAGGTGTGTACATTTTCCTAAAAGAAAATGTCACTTTTATGGGTTTGAAATGTATCTAGAAGTAATTAGGTTTCTTACTTTCATAAAGAACCTTTCTAGCCCAAAATGAGGTAACTCATATTTATCAAATTCTACTTAATAATGAGTAACGGCTAAAAATACCTACATATATCCTCAGCGATATTCCCCATTAATTTAATTTAATAAAATTACAAGCTTATGGTATTCCATGATCGCAACGATTTAAAAATTCTGTATTTTTCCGTGACGTCCTTTACATGAGCTTCTGTTTCTCTCGTCCTGTGAGCCACGCTCGGGGGACTTGGCTCAAGCGGCGGGCTGGGATGGGGGGAAGGCTCTGGGAATGGGGTTTGTCGCCTGTTGTTAGCCTTTAACTTGTTACATATTCCGGTCGATGGATATCAGCAGTTTAGATTAGAAATACGTGGCAATTCCGCCTAGAAGATCCCAACCACCATGGGTTAACATTTTTTCAACTTACTCGCTGCTTTTGGCTGATAAAATGTATGCAAAATTATGTTAATTTCCCCAGGGCATTCGACTGCAGCGCGTTAAAAAGTTTATCGAATACTTTTTATTGCAACTTAACCCGTTTTTATTTACTGGCTTTCTACGCTTTGCTGGCTTGTGCTTTAAAATAATGTTTTTTGTTTGTTTTTCATGAATACAAATGATATATAAAAATACAAATTTTATTTACTTAACGAATGTGAGGCTCGGCTGAACTTTTACTTGGTTTTCATGTCTGTTTTTATTTCTTCAACCTTTACTTATATCTTAACTGTTCCTTGTTAAATTCATAGGACTTTTGTATATTTATACAAGAAGTTTAGTTCCACAATAAAGAGAGTTCTTTTATGACCTGTATTTCACAAGAATGCACTCAAGTTTTTATGAAAATAGTTCATGCATCTCTTCAATGCTACTTAAACTTAATTAATCTTACTCAAAAAATGTATATGGCATTCACAGATGTGCAATTCTTTTGAAATACCTTTCCTGAAAATATTTTATATCTGTACAAAAAAATCAGCTTTAAGACAGAGGTACCATTCCTTGAATATAATATATTTGTTATATTTGTTGAATCTCAAATCTTTCTACCACACGAAACTTGGCGGAAAATCGCAACCCCAGACATTAAACAAGTGATGGCTCAGCAAAATTGTGACCTTCGGCGTTCGTTTTGTCTTTCAACTGTTGCCTAGCTGCCAAATAACAAGGAGTCGCAGGATAAAAGCCTGGGGAGTGGGGATAATAACGAGAAACTGGGCGAATAATTTATCAAAGACCGCCGAGGTTGAGGCAATAACTAAAGCCAGCGCCAAGGCAGCCGACACTTCCTAAATGATTTCATTGTCGAATAGTTTTTTTTTTCTGCGAACCGAACAATGGTGGAAAACCAGCGAATATTTATGCTATTGTGCTGGGAACTTAGGGGGAAAACGATAAGGAAACGGGACTGGAACTGGACTGGGAGTGGGTGTGGGTGTGGGAGGGAAATTGTGTGGTGTTGGCTTGTATCTCAACTTTCAGGCGAGTGAATTGCTGGCAATTAGCAGCAACAATTTGCAGTTTGGCCCCAAGTTTCGCATTTCCTGTTTGCGGCTTTCTCAGCGGGTGGGAAATCTTCTCCTTGCCGTAAAATAAGGTGAAGTTTTCCGCCCAATTTGGGCTGCCTTTGTCTGCCTCAGTGCGCGTGGCGTATTTTACAATTTATCATGCCATCCGTGACATAATTAGGGTATATATATAGAAACTTTTTTCAGCCATTCAGCTATCTCTCTCTCTTTGTTATTTTTGTGTGTTCATTTTGATTTATATTTAATATACGTGTATATAGAGTAGGTATGGCATCGTGTATCGATTATGAAAATATGAATTTAATTTTACTTTTTATTGCTTTCCAATTTATAGCAATTACTTTGGTGATTGCAATCGATTTCCCCTTGTACTCGTATTTTTTTTTTGCATTTATATGTTAGTTAGTTCCATTGATATGTTTAAGTAGAGGAAAGTAAATCCTTTAAGCTGATTCAACTCGTCATGTTTGTATATTGGTAATGCCTTTGACTTACTGTAAGTCCATACTTAATATGGTAATAATTAAATATGAAATATATTCCTATTAAATATGAAATAATCGGGAAAATTAGACAACACTTTAATGGATTGTAGGGGCTTCTCGCAAAATCATTTTTTATTGGACCACCTCTAGCTAAATCATTGGAGTAGGTAGTTTAGTAAATGAAATAATTTGTAAAATTAGACAAAACTTCAATGAATTGTAGAGGCTTTTCTGAAAATGCTATTTTATTGGACTATTTCTCGGTAAATCCTTGTAGAGGTAAAATTTATAAATAATATAATAATAAAGAAGATAAAACTTCAATGGATTATAGATGCTTTTTTGAAAATGCTTGTTTATTGAACCATTTCTAGGTACATCATGGGAGTAGGTAATTTTCTAAATTAAATAATTGGTAAAATTAGACAAAACTTCAATGGTTTGTAGAGACTTTTCTGAAAATGCTATTTTATTGGACTATTTCTCGGTAAATCCTTGTAAAATGTAAAATTTCTAGATAATATAAAGTAAGGAAGACGAAACTTCAATGGATTGTAGCTTTTCTGAAAATACTTTTTTATTTCTCTTCTCGTTATTTTGTATATAAATTTACAGAGCTGGTTGTCAAGGCAGTTAATTAAAGGCTTATAATATTCAGTCTAAATAGAAATCACAAGCTTAATCCAAACTCTGTTGCATAATTAATGTGACAATCTTTCATCTTTAGTTAAACTCTGTTGCATAATTAAGAAGCAGACAATCTTTCATCTTTTATAGCTAAAAGGCATTGCATGCCCAAATATCTTAGCCAAACTTTAATAAGACTTGTTGTACAACTTTCGTTGGCCAGCTTGGCAGAGAGTTCATTTCCTTTGGACTTGAAACTTGGTCGCAGTTGACGGACACCGATCTGGGAGAGAAACTTTTCTAGATTTAGTTTGAAAACTAAGCTGCAGCTTGGGCTAATTAAATTAGGCGCCAGCTGCCACAAAATTGGCTAAAATGTGCAGCCAGGACTCAGTAAAGACCGAGAATATGTTGGATAATTTCCTGGAGTTTTGGCCACATTTCCTATCCATTTCCCAGCAGTCTGCACATCAATAGAGCCAAGATATTTATGGCCAAATCAATTATTAGCCCGGTTCAATGGGCCATCCATAACCCCCAGTGGCTGGGATGATGACTTACCCGCCGTGCAGAGACGCATGTCCTCGTCGTATCCGTCGGAGCAATCGGGAGCACCATCGCATAAATATTGGATGGAAATGCAATTACCATCGCCGGGGCACTTGAAGGGCTCGTAGGGGTGACAGGCTTCTGCAAACAGAAATGAAAAATATGTTCATAACTCCAGAGCAATGGAAATTATTGTAAAAATACAGCAGAGCAACAGCTTTAAGCTGGGATTTTGTGGCAGCCAAATATTTGGGGACTTAAACCCTGAAATGCTGCTGATATTTATTGGCTAAGCGGATTTGCCTGCCATCCGTTTCAATCATTTATTTATTTGTTTTGTCTGCTTGTTTTTTAGATTAGATTATTAAGCTCTGCAATGCGCATTTCTATTTGGTTAGATTATTTGTCGAAATGGGTTATTAAGCCTCTGGCTAATGCTCATTATACTATTTGTTTTATTTAATATACATATTATTTGCATTAAATTGAATTAAATATGTAGATAAGTGTTGAGATTTCGCCTTTATATTTATTTTCAATTATAATAATGGATTTAGTTAGATATTTAGTTGGTATTAATAAAAAAATACACATTTCATAAATTCTAATAAACCAAATCTCATTACAGAACCAAATTCAAATTAAGCTGACAATAAACTGAAATCCAATTTAATGGATAAACAAACAATGCCCCAAAAGGCGCTGCTTTTCCTCGAAATAATAAAGATGAAATATCACAAAAATGTTATCTCACAATTAAGCAAATTAATTTGCTTTTGTGTTGTTCCTCTGTTTGCATTTATTTTTCTCACAACATTTTCGCTGGCCATAAAATGGCGTTAAGTAAGCTTTCAGTTTTATGTCGAGGGCGTAAAAGAATGGAAAGGATAACGGCATGATAATGGTTCCCCATCAGAGTGGAACACCAACACCCCCCCCCAAAAAAAAGGCTCGGAAAGAGGGGCAAGTTAATTGAATTTATTGTTTTTGGTGGTGCCAGGAGGACTCAACATATTTCAGACAATCTCTTTTATTTATTGTGGAGCGACTTTTCCAGGCTTGTTTATATATAAACCTTATTTTTTGTTGGCAGAGGCAAATTGGTTTTATTAGGCTCTGCACGTGGACCTGGCAGCATTTTTGGGCAAAACAATTTTCATTTTTCAAAGCCATTTTGCACGGTTCTGGGTTTGTGGGCTAAATCCCCGCCGCAAACAAAAATGTTGGCTCTTTGGCTTTTGCTTTATGGCCGCCTCAAATAAGTTAAGCATTCAAATATCAAATCTTTTTTGCTGAGCACAAAGTTTAATTTAATTTCCTTCTCAAGGAAAGCAACTTGCTGGCCACTTCTGTCCCGACACTTGACATATTTTTCCATTAAAGTTTGGCTGGACTTGCGCCCAGCTTCCCCCTTTCTCAGTCGAACTTTCCGGGAGAAAACAGAAATAATAAAGTCGACAGAGTTGCATGATTGGTTTAAAAAATGTTGGATGTCGTCCCAGAAGACGGAGCTATGTTTAAGCCCTTATATTGCCGTCTAGGTAAGTGGACCTGGCACGCACCAGACAAGTTAATTTCGTGTGATTTATTGTTCCTTCGGTTAATGTCAAAACAATTGAAATTTATGTGCTCGGCCACATACTACTAATTGACAGCCTGAGGGATCCAATATAGTCAGTCCCGGCGACAGTCCCGAAAATCAGTTCCCAGCAAATGATTCACTGCGAAAAGTGTTTCGGTTTATTGTGCGTGCTGGTGCGCAGATTGAAAAGGTCAAACCGGCCAAAGGGTTGGCCCTTACCGCCCTGTCCTGCCCTTTAGCCGGTCCTGCCTGGCCTTTATGCCTGCTCTTAAAGTTGGCTTTTATGAGGCATAAAAGGGACAACTTTTGCACTTTGTTGTGGCATTGAAAGCGCTTGTTGTCTCCCTTATATATTTTGTTGTCGGCTTTAGTTCGGTCCCGTCTTTCTCTCCGTTTTATACGCCAATTGATTGCCATTTGAATACTTTATTATTTTTAATGCCCACCGGGTTTACGATAATACGTGATTGGAAGCAAGTAAAACAATTGGCAATCGGATGTTCATTTCCAAATGTTTCTAGAATGGTTTATTCAATTTGATCATAGCTACTGACTCTAGACTGTGGCCTTCGTTAAACAAAATTGCTCCATTTATTCAGAGAGTATAGTTCTGGAAAAACAATTAATTTAAATACATTTCTCAAAGCCTAAATAAGCACTTTGTACTTCAGCTTTTAGCCAGCAGCTGCGTCTGTACCAAGAAGCCATTTATATAATTCTTAAGCATCACAAAATAGGACCAATTAGACTTTTCCATTTATCTGTCTCTAGTTTATTTCTTTATTTAACAGAATGATATTTTTGTTGAAACTTTCAACATAATAAATTTATCTACAGTTTAAATTTTAAAAAAAGAATGCATTAAATATTAAAAATAAGCTCCTTAGGACTTGAGTCACAAGACTTAAATGGAGCTCTTAGTTAAATAGATTTTGGATTTAAGATTTTTTTGCCCGCTATAACTACAAAATCCCCTTATATTATTGAAAAAAACTAATATTACAGTCTTCTTCTCAAACTTGAAGTTTTTGGAACTCAAACTTTCTAGAAATTTAATTTAAAACACATGAAGAGTCTTAAAAGTTTCATAACAGCATGCCACAAAAATGCTGCCACATTTTGATGCATAAAACTATCCCGGGGCTTCATTGAAACCAAAGCAAACACACACTTTTCACATATTTAAAGCATATAGTCACAACCTCCCGGCGACCACTAAACTGACTCTGGTCTGCACCGAAAGATATATTAATTTTGAAAAATCGAGAGGGAGGGGCCTGGGCAGAGTCGTGTGCTGCACACATAATTATGCATAAATGTCATAAATAAGCAGAGGACAGCACTCGGCTCCCATGGGTCTTCTACAGCTGGACTCTTCTTAGCTGCCAGATAAGAACCGAAATAATAAGAGAACTAAGCGTATACATGGCCAACCAGAGTTAAATGAAGCGCAAAGCTTCTGGGCACACACAATGTTGTTTCCGCCCGACAATGTCCGAAAGCCAGCAGCCAAAATCCTGTGTCCTCTCCGGAGGAGTACAACATTTTGCTAAGCGCTGCACGTGACACCAGGAAATATTGCTCCATTCGGCTTTTGTTGCCATTCCCTTATGGAATATTCTTAACTCTCTGACACTGGCCGTAAAGGGGTGTAATAACACTAGCCAACAAAATTAACACTTGACCGGGCTTTGTGGCTGGGAGAAATACTATTTTTAAATGTAGCAGGAGGTATACTTGATATTCTCCGCCATATTGATATTTCACTTTAACTATTAATCCGAAAATGGTGTATTAAAGTTCTAAAAGTTAAATACCACCACTTCTCCTTTCTTCTTTTTTATAATCCAATTGTAATAAAACCTAATTGCACATTAGCTGCATAAAATAAACTAAAGCCTATAAAGTTCTTTTGTAATCTAGGAAAAATTTTGTAAGTTAGTGTAACTAAGCCAGTTAACAGAATTTTAGTTTTCATGTGACAATTTGGCAAAAGCCAGCAGCATCGGCATCGGCAATGGCATCGACAACGGCATCAGAAAGTGTTGTCACGCATGGCGTATACGTAACGCTGGGCCTTATAGCTCCTGCTTGCTGTAGCTGCTGCTCGTCTGTGGCTCCCATTGCCCATCCGCCTGCCAATTGCAGTTCACCTGACCCAAGCAATTGCCTGGGAGTGTCCCAGTTAAGGGTGGCTTCTCTTTATGGCCGTCGGGCAATATGTGTCCAAACAGACGGGGTGGGAAATTGCGGATGAAGTTCCCTAGCCTCAGCCTCAAGTTTCTGCCAGACGTCGATTCACTGACAGCCAAGACACAAGGTACAGTTATGACCAAAAGATACATTTAATGCGACGGGGTAGAGTTATGTCCGGACTCGGCTGACTTTAATAGTTTGGTATGTGAAAATGTTTATTTGAATGTGTATTGTACTTGTGAGGGTTGTTCACAAAGTTCTTTAAGTCAGATTAATTTGTTACATTTTTAGTTAAAGCAAAATAAGTGTAACTATCGAAAGAACTTAGCCAAGTAGCAAAGTGCTATTTATTTAATTCTTCCTAAGAAAAAAACATAGATACCTTTTATAAATAGGTTAAATATAACTATTCTCTTGACAAATATTATATTAGATTGTATATTTTCTAAAGAGCTTTCTATAATGTGCGTTCATTATATCATAAAAAAGTAAAACTATTATTAATATGTGCTGTTTTGTCAGATATAAATTAATATTTCTACTTTTAACTAAGGGAAACATTTAAGTTTTAGAACAGAAAGTTCCTTACAGAGATAAATCCTTACCAAATACCTTTTCCAGTTTCTGCGAACTTCAAGTTAATGATCCCCCAAGGAACACTCAAGGCAAAGTATACCCAACTTCCTTTAGAACCGCCCAAGTTTTCTCCATATCCAAACATTTCTGGCCATAATTAAGCTTTGCATATGCCAACCACAGAGTGACTTACCAAAGTTGGCAACTGCGGCCAACTCATGCTACATGTGCACTGCTGGGGAACGGCACACAATGACGTATACGCAATATCAACTAAATAATTGCACACACCCTTGGCCGGGCGTTGCTCACTAATGAAAATTACTTTCCTTGGCAGTCAGCTGGGTGCGTGTGCCTGGCTGTCGCTCTGCTGCCTCCTTTTGGCTGAAACCAGTTTGATTGCATTGGCAAAAACAATAGTGGCAGCAGCGGCAGCAGAGAACTAATTGTTTTGTTAAATTAGCACATTTGTATGCACACGCGCACAAGCAAACGAAACACTGACGTAATTTATTAGAGCCACACTGTGAGGAAATATCCTTTCCCGCCCGCTCCTAGCCCCTGAACGACTTGCATCTGGCCATCGGCTTCGGTTACGGCCAACAGCAGCGGAGTGTGAGATATGGTCCTGCTCCGGCATTAATCTGGGATCTGCCAGTGGGTTCGGGCACGAATCCTAGTATATGGAGCCAATGACAAATAGGTAAACCCATTGGCGGGAGTTGGAGAATTATATTCATATTCAGAGTCGTGTTGCGAACTCTCGAGTTCAATGAGAAAAATAGCTTGAAAAATATTTATAAAATCAGGAAATACGCTTCAGTCAAGTGTTCCGATGGCACAATAGCCGGTCTTTAAAGCATTGCATACATTTGGGCGAACTGCTGCTCAAAACAACATAAAGATCTCTTAAGAGGCGTTTGCTTATCTTAAAGAGATTGAGGTGCTCTAATGGTCAGATGATCGGACATAACTTAACTCTTAACTCTTAACTCTACCTCAGAGACTGTAAGAGCTGAAGCTATTAAATTCTTTGAGAATATTTGTATCATTCTTCTCTTGAAGGCAGATAATGAAACGCCAAACAAAGTTATAGTCATGAATTTTCATAGAAAGCAAATTGATTTTAAAAAATAAATAGTCTTGTGCGGACGTTTAGTGAAAATTTCAGTGGAATTGAATGGTAAACATTTATGTTTTCTCATAATAAAGCTTAAACCTTTTATCTATCTTGCTGAATCGATCAGAATTTAAACTTTATATTTTTATATATATTTTTATATATGTGTTTATATGTGATGTAATTTTTTTTTCTGTTCGTGGAGCATGAGGAAGACGATGCATTCGGCGATTTGGTTTAAGCGCACCGCTAAAAAACGCGTAAATTCTTTTTTATTCATTTTATGCACTGAGCTTTGGGTTTCGGGTACTCAAACTTTTTTATTAAAAGCAATTCTTTGTTATATATTATTAACTAACTAAGGATACAGGATATAAGTAAGTTTTTATTAAATTCTCCTGAACATTATCTTATAATAATATTGGCTATCCTTATCTATATATTAACCTTAAAAACCAAATTTGGCATCAATTTAATATTCCAACCACCACACATTATCTCTTAAAGAGCATCTGCCTTGAAAATGTTTACAAGACTCTTTAATAATTCATTGACTAAACATTTTGAATTATTAATCAGCAATATCCATTAGGCGCTTAAGCAAATTAATTAGGCAAAAAGGCAATGAACTCAGACAACTGCTTTAATACATGATGGAGATGGAGTGGAGCTTAATTAGTTGCAAATGCAATGCAAAATATGCAAGTCAGGTATATATTATATTATATATATTATATAATTTATATATATTATATATATTATATTCACACCCAGATGATGCTTTCACGCACTCTCCCGTTCACACATAACCAGTAATATAATATTTGCATTATCTGTTTGTCGTGCTTAAATTGAAGAGTCCT
Organism: Drosophila pectinifera; assembly: GCA_008042775.1. Classification (NCBI taxonomy): domain Eukaryota; kingdom Metazoa; phylum Arthropoda; class Insecta; order Diptera; family Drosophilidae; genus Drosophila; species Drosophila pectinifera. The sequence goes on along the minus strand of VNKC01003806.1, from coordinate 71,521 downwards.
GTCAGTGGCTCATTTAAATTTTAAATGAGTTTGGAGAAACGTCAAGTATTCTCTTACTGTCAGTGCGAAGTTCAAGGATACTTCCCATAACATATAAATAATAGAATAAGGCTAGGAGTCGAGGCTTAATTAAGTTAAATTGCTTCTAAAGTAAATGAAATTAAAACCCTTTCCAGCTACCCATCGATTAGTGTCTCTCTCTAATGCATTCAACCATTAAAAAGTTTGGCCATCTGTTGCTCCTCGTGGAGGAATCACAGCCAAACTAAAAAATCAAAAGCGTTTAACGCAAAACTCTGCGGCAAACCCAGGACCCAGGCAAGTTTATGGCTCTCGAAAGTCTGCCGTGGAACTTTTTCACTATTATGGGCCCATAAAACAAAAAATACGTCGAATAAAAGCATGGAACAAAAATGCGCTTTCCATAAAGGAAATGCCTTTGTTAAAGTGGGAAAAATGTTCACCTGAGAAAAAACATGTGCAAAATGGAAATTTGCAATCGTAAAGGCCGGGAAGGGATTTCTCCTTTTTGTTCGCCTTCAACCGATGGTTCAGAGTGCGGGAAACTAATGCAATTTGTTCCGCCAGAAGGGCTTAGGCGTGTCCGCGTGGGATTTGATTTTTTACGCAAATTGTTGACGGGAAATGAAGCGGAAATGAGAGCACATCGTTAAGGTGCACAAGCCCTTCCTCAGCACGCAGAAGGTTATGGCCAAGCCCATCACAAATGGCTTGTTGGGAGAAATGCAAATCCCTACATTCCCCCCTTTTAAAACTTGATTAAGTGCAAAGGGAAGGAAGGAACAATAGGCGTTAAATTAAGCTACCATTAATAAATTATTAAATTAGTAATAGGCTTACAAACATTTAAGCCTAGTTTGCCAAATACTTCACAGAAGCTGCACGATATGATAACTACTTTAATATTCCTTTAATTCAAAATAGATTGTTCCTTAACTAAAATAGAATAACTCATATATATAACTATAACTAATAAATATAATATCTTCTTTAATATTTCTTTAATTCTAAATAGATTGTCCCTTAACTAAAATAATTTTTAAGAAATAACCTCTAATAACTTTTTGTCTTGGAAAAATAAATCAAAATAACTCTAAAAGTTGCATTTTATTCTTGAACTACTTTTCTAGTAAACCTATATACTTTATTTATAATTTTTAACTTTTCTAGGTTATAAATATCCAGTATAATATATATATATTATAAATATCTAGTGTCCTCTGACCTTAATTTGTATAATTCCACATATCAATTACGAGTTACAAGCCCCACAAACTCACATTAATCAATTGCTCATTTTCAAATTTTTGAAACCAAATCCCATAGATCATTCGCTAATTAAGGTTTATATTCATCTGCAAAATCCCTGTAAAATAATATCCTCTAAAATCTGTATTTTTCTATAACAAGTAAAACTAAAACTCAACTGCATTCAGCCAAAAAGGTTGCCAAAATATGTGCTTTATTTTGGCGAATTTCCCTTAACATGCGACAGACAGAGGAACGTCATTAAACTAAAATAAGCGAGGGTCTGAAAGCCCGTCTGTCCCCACACTGCCCTTCCCTTGAACGGGTCCTTCACTCAACCAAATATATATTCGCAAACTGGCTAAAACGAGCGAAATGGCTAAAATATAGTGGGACAGTCTGTGGCTGCACTCCACGCAATCAAACTGAATGAATGCCAGGCCAACAATTGTCATTTGGTTGGCGTGTGGTGGCAGCCGCAAACACACAAACACGAAGTGAGATGTGCATACCGATATATACAAAGATATATATGCCACAGATATATACACCAGTTAAAGTTCGCATTACGAGTCGGAATGGAAATAATTTCGTGCAAACACAAATGCCAGGCGAACGAGGGACCCAACAAGGCGTGGGGCAAGTGCTCGCAACTTAAACACAAAAAAGTAATTAAAAAAGAGCAAAATAATAGTAACAAAACGAAAACAAAATAAATACGACAGTGACACCATTATAACAATGGAATGAAAACATTTCACATGATCCTAATCGCCATGTGTATATTTGCCCGTTTGCCTGCCCTGTGCACCACGAAAAACTATCCTCAAAGCTTGTTACCTTTTCGTTTTGTTTAAAGCCATTAAAATGTCACGCTAAATAAAAATACCACACTTGGTTTTAACTATTATTAATAAAATTATCTAATTATGAGCAGTTTGTTAAAAATAATTGAAAGAGCAGGCTATAAAAATAAAGGAATGCAAAAACTTAAAATTTTTCTTTTTTAATCTCATGGGTAGAATGTTTATAGTTTTAAATATTTTTTTAAATAAAAAAAAAGATGTATTTTAAATAAAATTAAGGCCTAGAATGTAAGAAAATGTTCGAGTTTCAAAAGGTTATTTCTAACCAATAGTCTTGATATTAAAAATTGTTGTACTTCTGATTTAAAACTGTAGTTGGTTGTATTTTCAAAATTGTATTTATCTGGCATTGATTACTATATATATTTATTTATTTATATTTAAATGCTGTAAGATAAGCAGTCTGGCATATTTATTTATCACAAAATGGAAGATATATGTACCCTGTTTATATCTAAAGTATTTCATTACAGATCTAAAGACAATAATCATAGTGTTAACTGCATCCTATTACAAAACTTTTAATTAAATTAAAAATAAAATACTATAAAACAGAAATAAATATCCAGGCTATAGCTAACCAATTTCGAGTACTCACAACGCCTTGTTACCGTATTTTTTAGGGCCAAAACCGAACAAATGGCTTGCAGAGCCATCAACTTGACGGCTAACAACGTTTACGTGCGGGTGTCGTGCCGCAGGCAATTATCAAATGCCACAGTGAGACACAAAAGTCAACTGCAGCCATAAATACGGGTGTTGGTATAACTTTATCTTAATCTCCGGATTGTAACGATATCCCGCTGTTGGCAGTTGCCAGTTGGCCGAGCCTTGACCCATATTTTGGCGAAGGGCCATTGCCAATGTCGTCAAAAGGGAAGTCATTAAATTGATGGAGTTTCCGGTTCCGGCTTTGACTTTTTTCCGCCAGCCTCTGTCCCCCCCTGTCTTTGCGAGATGGCGTGGAAATAAGGCGGGAATTATTAATGTTTATGCACTCACGTGGTAATGACACTGTCACTTTTCAGCTTTTTGTTCACTTCTGCTGGAGCGGTAATTGAATTGACTGCTTTGGCACCCGGGACATAAAGGAAGAATTACTGGGGCTCTAGTGGCAGCTATAAAATTGATTGCCCACTTAATTGTCATTCGATTTTATGGCTGAGTCAGGACAAATCGTTATTGATAAGCGTTTCATTTCAAGTGTCCCTCTTTCCGGCCACTTAAACTGGTCTGCCTTGACCCAGCCCAGTCCAAGAACTCATGAATAAGAAATCCTAAGTCCTAAGGCGAAGACAAAATCCTTTTCCCTTTCAAATGTGCTGAATGGCTTCCCCGTTTTAAAATGCAAATGTCAAGCTTTAAATATAACCAAGGTCCTGGGTCCTTAGTACCTCACCTTGTCCTGGCTGACACAATTTCTCCGAGTTGCCGCCGCCACAGCTCATGTTAATTGCTCCGGAGGACCTTGCACTTCGCATTCTGCAAGGGAAATGCTGAAATAATTACCACTTGAGCTGCTCGGTGCTGCTGCTGGCAAAGAAATATGACAATTACGCCAGCGCAGGACATGCACATGGTGGTGTCCCTGGTGGCAGTCAGCGCACTAAGTTCCCCTCCTGCCTCCTGCTAGTTGAGGCTCAAACAATTAAATGGTTTCAGTAAGTTAAAGCGTGTGCTTAACTTTTCACCGCATCTACGGAGGGCTTACATTTAACAAACTAGTTTCGCTGGGGTTTCCACGCACCGCTTAAGGCTAATATATACGTACGAGGGACTTCAACATAATCTTATACTCTGCAGATGAAATTTTCGTAGGAGTTTACAAGAACTTTAAAGTAAATTCAAGGCTACCCTGGTTGTGTTTAAAGGATTCCTCACGGAGTTGGAAGTTTCTCAAATCATGTAGTAAAGGTGTAAGGTTCCAAGGACTCCTAAAGTATTAGGGAATAAGGTGTGCAAGTTACTTACCTTCCTCTTGAATCATTTTCTCCCTAGCTTTGTTGGATCAGGTTGCTTAAACTATTTCTGAGTTCCAAATATAATCTGTATTAATAGAACCAGCTTAAAAGGGAAATCCTTAACTTAATATCTGATTTCAGCTTCGTTCTATATAAATTTAGGCGAATGTAAAGCCTTTTATGATTTCGAAAACAATTATTAAATATTTTTGAAGTTAGTAAAAAAGCGACGCAGCGTAATAGTGACGTAGCCACTGAAGAATGTACTATACCACTCTCGCTCGCTCTCCATGTAAACATCTGCGTTTACTTGAAAAAAAAGTATAAAAAAGCTAACATTTAATTATAGAAGTATCCCATTTAGCTATTAAATGACACATTTTCCTTTCTAATCACTTTGATACCTTTTTTCAGGAGTTTTCCCCACCCTATGCTGCTTTCCCAACCCCAATCAAATTGATCTCAGCTGAACAAAGCTTTCCCCTCTCACTAACGCTTACGTACCCAAATGTCAAGACATTAGCGTACAGGCCACAAAATTAATGAGCCCTAATCAGGGCGAATACTTGGCCAAATTCAAGTTTACCCAGAGTTCCCATCCTCCAACTGGGTCCTAATAGGGAGCACGTTACGGAAGTACAATGAAGTCGTTTGCTGCAGGATGTTGTCTGCAAGTTACCGTAATTGACGGATAGTACCGACATTCGTTTTGATTAGCATTCTATTGGCTGAGTTTTCCGTTTCCGGCGGAGGGTGTGAAAAAAAAAACCAAAATTAAAGCCAGACTCAGGTCGGAGTGAGAGAGAGCTTTTCTCTCCTTGTTTTCACTTTTTTCTTGGTTTCTTCCCCTGTACATTTCATGCCATATTGCCTTTTCCAGAAAAGCGCCCAGAGCAAGAAAAGTCCGCCAACAAAAATGTAATTTTTTGTTATTCTTCATTCTTGGCGTTGTTTTTTTGCTGTCACCTGGTGGAAATCACACGGCTCAATTTGCAGAGATACAAAGAAAAAAGAGCTTAGGATGAAGAACAAGTTTGCCGCCGTATCGTTTGCATTTCACAATAATGAAATTGCTTGCTAGACTCTTTGATATTTAATGCCACGGCAATTCGAGTCGCAGCCTGTTTTTCCGTGGCATTTTGCTGTTTATGACAGCTGGCCGATGGGCAGGATTGTGCCAGGTATCTCCGTATCGAGCACAGCCCTTGCTCGGCAATCAGTCGCTCAATAAACCATGGACTTAATTTTAAATAAATTGTGCTCCGAACCCATTTAATCGATAAGCCCGCCGCCGCCAGCAGCATCCCATGTTTGCGATAAGACGACGACAGAAACATATATCCCTGGGCTCATTCCGCACAGCTTAGCGCCTCAGTGCGGAGACAGCTATAATCCCGACCAGAGCGCTGGGCACATATGGTTTTGTTCCTAGCAACCGGATGTAAATATGTAAATTCGATCCGGAGTATTATGGCAACGGAGAGATGGTGTGGCGGAACACTCACACAGGTGGCCCTGTCTGTGGGAAGGAACATGGGACAATGGATAACACGGCGGCGGAAGCGGTACGTGTTCGCAAAAAAAAATATAAAACAGTTTATAAATTATTCAGCTTAAAACGTTTTTGCCACCCGCCTCACATGTTAACTCAGGCTTTGATGTTGGCCTAATGCGAACGCCTAAATTGGCCACCAGCTGTGCAATCCACCTAACCGACAAGCCAAATGGCTGGAACGACAGCAACAGGGAGTTTAAAGATGCGTTGGAGACTTCTGGTAATCATTTTAATGTCCTAAAGGGCGTTAATACCCTATAATGTCACAAAGATGTGGCCAATAACATTTAACATATTATATAGAGGCAATAATCTGGTGAAATCATTAGGAAACTATTAATATAATTTTTCCTTTATTGAAAATATGATTATAATATTATATTATAATTATATATATTAATAATATATTTTAATAATAATGAAAATGCTTTAATTGCACATCTAATTCTATTATGATTAATTTATAGGTATTAAACTGGTAATTATATCTGGAAATTGTCAAAGAATTAATCTGTTTATTTTTATTTAAAATAATATATCAGCTTAGACTTAAATAACTCAAATGATTTATATTCTTGTATTAACAAATGTCATTTTAATGAACTACATCAGGAAGTAATCATATTATTTTTATTTAAAACTTTGACTTAAATAACTCCAATGATATATATTTTCTAATATTAACAATTGTCCCTGTATTTTATTTAAGCCTGAAACACATTTTGGAGTTGGGTATATTTTTGAATATATATATGAGTGATATATCACAAGAATATCCCACACACCTGCTATGGACGTCTTAAATATAAACCGAGTCTACCATTGACAGGCATAAATTGATTAAAGGCAACCTGAGTCTATGAAAGACAACTCAAGGTCTCAGGTGTATGTGTATATATATCAATTTAATATTAATTTAATAATAATATAATATTGTACATATATCAATTTAATAGCAAGCAAGCTTAAATTCCCACAAGGCTGCGCGGCAAGACCTGACTTAGAAATTCCTTTATTTACCAAATACATACGACTTCAAATATCGACTCAAGGTGCATTTCGTAATCCCTAAGGATGTATCACTTATATTATTGCCCAAAAACATTAAATGGACCGCAACTGGTAGCCAATTTGTATCCTTTGTGGACTTATCGAGCTCGGCTGTTCAAACTGCGCTGCCTGCTCTCCGATTGATTCAGATGATAAATGTGTTTGCGACGGGTATACGCTCAAACATGGATGATGAATTCATTTTGACCAAGGGCGTATCGATCAATCAAAGGTCAACATTTCCACGCCTGCTATGTTGACATGGCCTAGGCTTTTAGCCCAGCGAAAGGGAATATCTGTTGCCCATTGCCAAGATTACTTTTCGCCCAATTCCTAGACCAGCATGAATGTACTTTTCGTTCCACTAAATATCGAATGCCTGCCGATACAGTTTTTTTAATTAAACCACGACACAACCAGCATATTTCTACTATTGCTTCTGTTGGTCATTTGACTGTGGCTCTGATTGAATTTGATTTGATTTGGTGTGTGTGGGCTTCTCCTTCTGTGGAGCTTTTTGCATGATTCCGATTGGCCAACTTAATGGCTTTGTAATGATACCACATTGATTGGCCTTAGGGGACAGGGCTAAAATAATTTGTTGTCCGATCAATGTCCAGATAGGACGGCCAGAAGCTTCAGCTCACCCAATTAGCTGCATGGCCATTTGTCAAGTGGGCTTATTGAGGTTGCGAGGCCCTGTATTGATTTAGTATTAGTTTTCGGTAAAGGTCAGGGAATTGCTGCGCTTTAAGTTGGCCAGAAATTAAGTTACCGCAATAATTGAAAACTTCACAAAGCTGTAGGTATAAAATATAACTTTCGGCATAAATTACTTAGGATTTATACCAAACACTTTGGCTCTTGGTTATGCAAATTAATATGAAATTCAAAAGTGCTCGGCAGCACATTTATTTTCATCAGACAGTGCATAATTTTATGCAAATCTGGCAGGAGACAAAAAAAATTAAAGTCACCGCAAAGTCAACAGAAAGTTTTTCGATTTCGTGCGTAAATTATGAACACAAATATCCTTAGGAACGCTTGGTCCCGAAAATATGAATGTGAGAACTTGGCCGCAAAGTTTACAAGCGAGTCGGGCCTAAATCCAGACATTCAGATTTTAGGAGTCGTCTGCAGCTCAATTATGCCAATTTATGCTAAAGCAAAACCATAAAGCGCAATAAATATAAGAAGCCGAATAAAAGGACAACTGTCGCATGTGACTTTGTACATAAATCAAATTAATACGAGGCAGCGAAGTGAAAGCTATTCGAGCGCACGCAAACGAGCAGCGGCACACGAGGCGTATGCGTAATGAGTGCAGACGTATGCGCAATTTTATGAATAATTGACAGCTGAACTTTGCCAGCTGTCTGTCGCGCTAAAAAGAGCCACTCACTCACCGACGGCATTCACCCACCCGACGACAAACAGCCTCAATGCCATATACTCCTTTTGGCCATCAAAAGGTCCGCGGCAATTTACATACATGAGCAAGAAAAAAAAGGGCAATTTCTGGGGTGGCGGTCGCCGTAACAGCTAACAGCTGCAGCTGCTCATCATCATCATTATTTTAAATAAACATTACGCTTGGCTTTATAACCATTTATCACATTTGCAGATTTATGTCCTGCCATTTGGCCACGCACACAGTAAACGGCCAAAGAAAGTCAGTACTCGGGTAAATTAGCCCACTCACAACGCCCTAGGGATGCCCTTCATAGAATAAGCATAATTTTGAATATTTTAAAATTAAATTAAAGTTAATATCACACCCTAGAAATAAGCTTTTATCGATCAAATTCTAATAAGATGTCGGCTTGGGTTAGATTTTAAAATTAGGTTTAGATCAGAGGTTTCTATAATAAATACAAATACAAATATGAGAATTAGTATTTAAATATACTATTTTAAAGTGAAAATCTAATAAAATTTCATTTTTTTTATAAATTTTCTATAAAGCATTCAATCTTCTATTTATAAGAACATATATATATATATATAAATATTCCAAATATTTTTATATACTATAAATATTATATATTTATGCAATAATATATAGTTAAACCTATTCCTCTAATCTCATTATACTACTTTATTTACTTTTTGCTCTTACTGAATAACTTTTACCAATTTTATTTAACTTTCACTTAAAGCTAGATTAATTTTAAAGATTGAAATTTCAAATTCAACTCCCCAGCAAAAATAGTAAGCCCACAAAACTACCCAATATAATATAAACACCAGATTTTCACAAAGTTATGAGGCCTGAGGGCTGGGCAACTTCGTATATGCACCTATTGAGTGGATCCCCTTGCCAGGGTATTATAAATCATGGCACGTCTAGCGAGGGACAAGTGGCGAGCAAAAAAAAAACAGAAAATCATGGCGAGTCGCTTAGCTGAAAACGCGTTCACCGGCGTTCCGAGGATTTTCAATCACAGTCCGCGTTTTCGAGCCGTTCACACGGCATACATATATATTGATTTTCGCTATTTTTTTCGCTAGCCCGATTCCCCTTTTTCCATACGAATGTGCATGTATACATTTCAGGCGAGCCTGTCCGTTTTTAATGGTAATTGGTGCCTGCATAACCATTAAAGGGCTTTATGCGAATGACGTGGACGCAACATGCGAGTGTGTTTTTTTTATCTACAGGGGTTTGGGTCTAATTTTAGTACGTGCCAAAGTCTAAGCTTTAAGGGTTATAAATGGGGATCAGCCGGGCTTATATTTGTATGGTCCGGGAATTCCGTTGATTGATAATGTTAAAGCTGCGAGGCATCAACAACTGGCCTTAGACTATTTACAGACTTGGGTGTGTTTTATGGGATAAAATGGCTGTGAAAAATGATGAGGGGACAACAATTTACCGAACAAATTTGCAAGAATTTGAAATATGTGTTCAACATTTTCTAAGTGCCTAAATAATATATTTATGAATTTTTTTGTAAGACTAAAAGTACATATAAGCTTTTCCTACAGTTAACTATTTCTTGTTTTTATCAAAACTGAGCAAGAAAATGCTATATCAAAAGGTCTATAGAAGGTCTACCTGGTCTTCCAGAGCTCCATTAAAATATGTGGAGATAAAAATGCAGACTGGGAACTAAGAATTTATATTCATTCAGAAAATTTCTTCAATTTAAAGAGAGTTTCCTCTTATTTTTAAATATTTTGCGTTCCTTAAAAATTCTGCTGAATATGATGATTTGATAATTTCAAATAATTAAATATTAAATCGGTAAAGCAATATTTTAGGTAAAATATTTATTATGTATAATATTTATTATTTATAATATATTTATTTTATATATATTATAATTATATTTGTTTATTATTGCAGACTGAGAACTACGATTTTATATTATTCCAAAAATGTCCAAAAATGAAAAGAGAATTTCCTCTTATTTTTTAAATATTCAGCGTTCTTTAAGAATTATGCTGAATATGATGATTCAAAGTGAACTTCCTTTCGCCCAAAGATTTTTAGAAAATTACATTGAATGTTACTTTATCCTGTAGACTCTCTGGTTGCCAGCTGAACTTGGCCAGGTCTACGTTCCGGGCTGTCAACTTTTATTGTTCGTGAATTCGATTTCTTTCTTTTTCTTTCATTTTCCGAGGAAAGTTGCCGGCCAACAGTTGGCCATTTTGCAGGCCAAGATTTATGCGCGATTGCTCCTAGGTTTACGAGTTACGTACTTGCACTTCAGCTTGAAGCGCAGAAAGAAAACAAATCAAGAAAAGGAAAGGTTGGGGGCTTGGAAAATCTTATCGGGCTTAAAATCGCTCATCTCCAGGCGCGCGCCCTGCTGCTATTTCATTATGAGTTAAGCAAAGTTTTTACGACTCTTTGCCTTGCTGCCCAAGCCCTTTGCCAGAGACAGATTAAGCGGCTTTATATATATGAAAGTGAGGAATAAGCGGGGGCTTCGGCCGGCTTACACTCATGGGCGAAAGGTTAAAGTGCAACAATTTCTCAGAAACAGATACTCGTGAACAGAGTACACACAAGCTGACCCCTTGTGTGCCTGGATGCCGGGCAAATGGGGATTTACATTTGTCAGCATTTTTTGCAGCTCGGAAAAATTTTATTAGATGAGTCCTCCGTTCCCGTGGCATTTGTCAACAGGAAACGGATATGGCAAAGCTTGTCCAATAAGTTCTTTGATGTATTTGCGCTGACAACTCCCCCGGGAAAGAGCTGAGTGAGTGGGATGTCGTACTTTATTTATGCCACTGCCAGAAGGCGTCCCTCCCGCACCCAGCCGAATCATAAACTTGTCTCAATGCCGTCATCAACAATTACGAATGTATCTCGACCGAAAAAAAGGACATACTAAGAAATATACACCTACATAAATTGGTGGGCCCCAGAAATTTTCCACTGTCCCCTTGTGCCTCGGCCTGTTAGCTAAGCAAATATTTGGCCAATAGAAAGTTATACGTGTCTGCGAGGAATGGGCAAACAAACGAAAACACAACTCAAACAATCCGCGGTATCAAATGCTGTTTGGACTCCGTCGAGGCGAACCCTAAGCCAAGAAAGTAACCAAATTTGAGAGAAAATCATGGAGAATAAGGTGGAATGGGTGTAAAACACACAGTACTTCAAATTATGCACGAAGTTTGCGTCTTTTTTTAATTTAAAAAATGCGTAGGAACAAAGATGTGACATTGAACTACTATAAGTTACAAAAAACACTCTGTTGCATTGGAAATAATTTTGGCAGAGAGGAGAGATATTTATTTGACCTTATTTTTAAATAATATTTAGGTCTCTGTTGTGTAATACAACTTTCTGGTTTTTCACTAACTAATTAACCATAACACAGGGTTTTTGTCTCAACCTTTAGCTACCAAGGCTAAAGGGAAAGACACTTCGAGAAGCAATCTCACTTTGAACATAACTAGTTTGATTGATTTCTCTAGTGACATCGCTCAATTATGATGTTAAAAAAAATACGTAGTTCTCTTAGAATAAATGTGTTGTTGCTTTGCTCTTACATAGCAGGCAAAGTATGGAAGGGAAACCAATCTCACTTTGAGCATAACTAGTATGTTTGATTTCTCTAGTGATTTCGCCTAATTGTGAGTTAAAAAAAATACGTAGCCCTCTTAGAATAAATGTGTTGTTGCTTTGCTCTTACATTGCAGGCTAAGTATGGAACGGAAAGCGAGGGAGACATGCAACTGCCCGCTTGAGCAAAAGATCTATTTAAAGAGCCAGTGGTCTCAAGAAAGCAAAAATTGCTCTTCCATTTAGAGTTAGAGCCCAAAGGGAAATGTCCAGAATTGAGCGGTTCTTTCGATTGCCTTCTTAGTCGGGTCCGCGGGGCATCAGTCTTTAGGAAACTTTCAGTGCGAGCTCTGGGAAATAATTTGAAATCTAAGCCAAGCTGGCTTTGGAAACAAAGTTTGTTATGTCAGGCAGAGCACTGCCCCATGGCTACCATTCATTTGGCTTCCATCGTTTTAGCAACTTGTTAGAAAATATTTCTGGAAAAAAATTGTAAAAATTTCATGTGGAAGGGAAAAGTTGAAGGCAGCCTAACCAGTAGTAGTAAGCCAGATTCGCGATGCAGGCCCACCACGCAATGCCAGACTTCCGGTGCCGGAACAACTGCCAGCACAAGGAGTGCCAGCGTCATGCTCCGCTCGGGATAATCGACCAGGCCACGCAGTGCAAGTGCCTGGGCGAGGTGAACGCCTCCTCGATCTTCCTGGAGAACGTCCTGGATCTGGCCAACACCCTGGCCCAGGTGATGATCATCTGCGGGCTGCACGAGTGCAAGGCCAAGTCGACGGTGGACATTATCAGCTACGCATTCCTGCACTACGACCAGGTGTGCTACTGCATCGACACCACGCCCAAGAAGCGGCTGCGGAAGGAGGACCTGTTCCACGAGCTGGGCAAGAAGTCCCTGATGAACAAGGTGGAGGCGCACTTGGCCTATGCGATCATCAAGCGCGGCTTCAAGGCCTTCTACTACGAGCCCAAGCAGGACCTGACCTACGACGACCAGGGCCGGCCCTCCTACAACGATGAGTGCGTCTGGGTTCATGCCGCCCGCAAGTCCGCGGAGAGCTGTGCCCGCTTCGATGGCCTGTCCTGCGCCGAGCAGTTGGCCTACGAGGCCAAGATAAAGATCGCCTACAAGAAGTTCTACGATCGCATGCAGACCCGCAAGCGGCAGCCGGAGGGCGACGACTGCAACTGCTGCTTCTGCGCCAAGAAGCGGGGCCATCTGGTCTACGCCAAGGAGCCGACCCCGTGCACCACCTCCAAGAAGCCCAAGCATGTGTGCCCCTATTGCTGCAAGAAGAAGCAGAAGCAGCAGTACACCCATCCCGCCCGCCAGCCGGCCAAGTGCCCCAAGTGCCACAAGTCGAGGAAGTTCTGCTGCTGCAGCAAGATGGACTTCAACCTGCAGTGGGTCAAGAGCATCTGGGAGCGACCGGACTTCAATCAGTACTACAAGAACGAGATCGCCGAGATCGAGGACCGTCTGGTCAAGGGAACGTGCTGGGTCCCCCCGGAGCCGGAGGAGAAATTGGGCGACGAGGCCGAGGGCGAGGAGGAGGAGAACGTCCCGGAGATGCCGGCAGAGGCTCTGCTAGCCCTCGGCGGCAAGACGCTTCCCACCGATCCAGAAGCCGGAAAGAAGGCAGACGACGAAACGTCGCCAGCGGTCACCAAGCAGCCATCCGTGATAGAGGACGGCGCCGAGGCCTAAGCTCAGCTCGCAGCGGATCCTGCTTCCGGTTGATCTCAATCTGGACTCTGCTTCATTCCTCCTTGGGGAAGTTTACCAAATTCTCAGTGCAGAAGCTTAAATTGATCAGATAAAATCTTTTATACTGGTCTATAAGATATGAAAAATATCAATATCTTACTAAGTGTTTGTACTTTACTCAAAGCTATAATATTTTTGGGTTTCCATCGGGCAATATATATATTTATATATTTCTTAAATATATAAAAGACCGGTTACCTACTGATCCGGTTTAAAAGGGAATCGGAAGCATCGCTTAATCGAAAGAGCGATTTTTGCTCTATTAAGAAAACTTGTTTTTTTTGGGAAATATCACTTCAGCTTGTATGTATGTGTATGACCTATCTCTTTCTCGCTCATTCTTTCACGATTCACCTGCAACGTACAAGCAAAGCAGTAACTACAACTGGTGTCAAATCAGCCCATAGTCGATCTATTTACCCTAAAGCTACCATCTTCGATATTGACTTGCTAGTTATTACAAATAAATAGCGTTAAGTTACAACTTACTTTATAAACTTTTAGAGCTCTGCCATTTTTCTCCATTAAAGTAATTTAATCCAAGTATTAAGTTGTGCTATGATTTCTGAACAAAACTATTTATTAATGAACAATAATTGGTGGTAAATAGGAAGCCGTCTAAGTGCTGTCAACCGAGTCAACTCCTGGTAAATTGAGTTTGCTTTCAGGTGACACACTTAGCTCAGGTAAACGTAACCGTTATTTCCCATTTGGCCCTCTCACACGCTCTTGACCAGCGGTAAACCAGGTAAGAAGCTGTGGCAACTGTCTCGGGCTCTGTGTCTACTTGGCCGAAAGTGGCATGCAACAGTAATGGAAAATACATTTAATCTGGCTTTTGCTGCTACAGCTCCGCCAGACGATAGCTGGGGCACACTTCATCACAGCACTTACGCCCCGAAGACCAGACCCGCATTCAACAGAGGGAAGGTGGTGAGGTGAAAAGCAGCATCCTGGCAGACCCCAGGTAAGCACCTCTCACCTGGAAAGGGAAAAAGGGAAGAGTGTTGAAATGATGACCATCGGTGCGAGGGCTGCCTTGAACTTTCCTTGGAAAAACTTTGGCCACTCGCATTGCGAATGCATGAACTTTCCCTAGGATTATGTGTGTGTTTTACTCAATTTTCGCTCGCGCGTTTTTGGCCAACAATGTCGGACATGTTTGGTTGGCTGACTGGTGAAAACTTTCCGTTTTCCATTTCCCATTTTGATTTGCAACTGAATTTGAAGCGTAGGTGCTTCGGTATTTACTAGGTGTGTAGTTGGTGTAATCAAGTGGGTTAGAATCATCGACTGACCGCAGAGATAACAACGAAACAAAAGCAATGAATATTTACACCTGCTGACCGCAACAAATTGCAAATAAATTTGAATATGCTGTGTGGTCCGAGGATAGGTCATAAATAATGGATGATTTCCATGTCGAGATAATTATATTTTCGCCTTTTCGGCAAATGAAAATCATCATTGAATTATTCAACGGCCCGAAACGAAATATCAATTCAATTAGCTGGAAGAGGCCAGAGGGGAAAGGGCTTCAATTTCCTTTAGCCGGCCTTTAAGGGTGTTTCGGCCAGGTCATGAAGTTTAATGGATATTTTTGGCTAATGAAATTCAAGTGAGATATAAATGGTAAGTCTTGAAATTCAACTTCTGACTTTGGTAGTAATTATCGTAAGTCTAAACGCGGAGGAATGAATGCTGATTGCAGGGCAATGGAAAGCTAAAGCTTTCAAGCTAATTACAAACTCCCCCACAAGGTGAGAGTGTCAAGTGTCAGACACAAGTTACTTTTCCTGCCTTACAAGAAACTTAATTAAGGAAAAATGAATTTTGTTTTGCATTAGTCTGTGTCATAAGTGGGAGCCCGTAAATTTCTCAAACATGCCACCGAGCTTTCAGGTGAAAGGTAAATGTTATGCATACTTTGCACCTGACTGGGGAATTGGTAAATGCCTGGAAAGCTCGCACACCTGTGCCCTGCCTTCTTCGCACCTTCGCTACCTTGTGCGAATCAATTTGGGGAAGCTTCTGGCAAGAGAAGTAATACTTAAAATTGAAATTGAAAAACCTGACCCGGCAACTTCACGTGTTGCCAGCCTGGAAATGCATTTGAAGATACACTCTCACCACAATTGGATATGCAAAACTGAGCTGGTAGAATGGCCCAAGAGTTCTTGGCCAAATCCGGAGAAATGCGCAAGTCACAAGAGGATTTTCAACACAAGAAGCCCTTCAGTCTGCATCTGCGGTTATCCTTTTCCCCCAGTTCAAATCTTGGTCTATGCGGTCCACAGATTTCCATTTGAGTGCATGCAAACGTGCTTCCTAGCTGGAAATTGGATTTTGTATATAGTGCCTTTGCCATTTGGCTATAATATCCTGGCCTGGCTGTGGCCATAAATGTGTAGATATGCTAAGTAGTTGCCAACTCGGCTTCTGGCAGATTTTCCAATAAAGTCCACCATTTCTCAAACGAGAGTCAACAATAACTCAAAAATAGCCTTCGTGATTTTCTGTATCTTTCTCAGGTTCAAGTGCCTTCTGCCTTGTTCCTTGCTCCTTGCTGGAAAATCAATAGGACAAAATTACCCCACTGACGACACATTTGTTAATGAAAAACCGGTAGTTCTATATATAACCACCATGACGTATGAGTAACTCGGCCGAAACCCCCCCTTTTGACCAACTGTTTAATACTTTTTTCTTACTTTTTTTGCATATAACACGAGTGGCTTGCCTGCTTTCTTTTCCTGGCCTGCCTGACTTTAGTGCGCAGAAAATAAATAATAAATGAGGCAACAATGAACGGCGGTGGCAGGAAAAACACTTTCTTCAGTAGACGCCGACGCCGACAGGGCCGTAAAAATTGACAAGATATAAAAGCAATATTTCTATACAGAAGTGGAAGGCGAGAACAGAAAGTTGCCCGACCAAACCGATGATCATCGTAAAATAATACGGCCCAATAAAAAGAAGAGGAAACTCAAAAGAAAATACATTTAGTTATGACTTGACGCGTCTCCGTCTGGAGCAGATGGACTTAAAGGCGGGACGGAGACCATAAAGAGGTTTATACTCAAATTGATAATCTGGGGCAAACTCCCTCTTAACGGGGGGAAAATCAATTGAAATCGATTCCAGCGAAGGACAAACGGAATTTAAAGCCAGCTGAAACTTTCCCTGCTGCTCTGAATGCCGCATGATTTTCATATTAAAATAAAGGGGAATCGTCGGCCACAACAGACTTTTTAATGACCTTCCCACAGCCCATTTCGCGGCCACACACACAACCTGATGATGGCTATTTGCGGGCTTATAACCGCTGAGCCAGTTGACAGTTTACCGATTTAATGGGGACAACGTGTGGATTGATCGGTGTCCATGGGCAACACAACCCAGACACCATCTCCCTCCCAGTCAGGACACCATCTCCCTCCCAGTCAGGACACCATCTCCTCCCAGTCAGGACACCATCTCCCCATGGAATCACTCAATTTGCATACACGCATTTACTAAATATTCATAGATTTGCATATCGTTGGCGGGGCTTGCAAACTTCGACACCCGCAGGACTTGGCACTCTGATATAAATCTTGGCAATCAAGCATAATTAAACTGTCGACATAATTAAATTTATCGTACGCACTGTATCCGTGGCATCGCTCGATGCCATACCTTCATGCGGCACACGTTTTTATGGCTTTTGTAAATTGCCCTGAAAATTGACCTGTTCAGAACCTTGTTTTGCCAACATACATTTTGCTCGCATTTCGCTCTACTTTCTTTGGAAATTTATATAGCTATTATTTATGCCAGTAACTGTAAACTAGCAATCGCAATCGTCATAAATATTGCCTTTATTCAACAGAGACAACTTGGACACTTTGTTTAAAGGTAGGAACACTGCAACGACCTTCAGCACCTCAAAAGTTGATATCAAATTAATTGGATTTGGATCCGAATCGATTTTTCGTTTGCTTTAATGTCGCCTGAACATAAGCATACATTTTTAGGTGAGAAATGAGAGCATCCATGACCTCAGATAATTAATAAGCATTTTTGTAAAATACAAATCAATATTCAGACATTTAGGGGATCTTGTAAAATTAAGATATATTCAATGACTCAAGACTAGGAAAGGAAATATTGTAATATAGATTAAAATAGAAAGCTTATTTGTTCACCCTTAATTAGAGCTTTATTTCGGTTCCCTTTAGTTGCAATCAGAGTTCCCAGCTAAGATCCCATTAAAAGTTTAGCACCAGCTCAAATTACATACTTCTCGGCTTTCCTGCAGGCCATTAGAGACCACGGGAAGTACTCGGCCAAGGGAAAATAATTAGGAAACATGAAGGCGAAGTAGCCGGGGCCGAAAGTTGCTAATAAAATTATTCAGAGAGTTTCAGGTTCAAGTCCAGGACTGTCCATGGTTGGCCTAAATGCCTTCGGCGGGCGGGTTAATGCCAGCTGAAGTCGCAGTTGCCGCTGCCGCTGCCTTTGAACGCCAAACGCGGTTCTGTTGGCCATTATGCGAGGGGTAATCACGTTCCAGCTTTTGCCGGAGCGCTCTGTTGGTTTTGGCCCTGCCCTGCACCCATTCCCTAGCTGTTTCCGGCTTTCCTTTTATGGAAATTTCATTTTGTGCCAGCTGCAGTTGGAGCGATCACGTAAGTGCAAATGGCCAAGTCCACGGAATGTTTTGTAAGCCAATATGTCCTCGGCTGGCTCAGAGCACACTTGCACACTGGTTGCAGCGTGTGCCGATGGATTCTCTTCGTTTTTCCTTACTTTTTTTCCTTTTTTGAGCTGCTATTTGCATGTGGGGCACGCTCCAGCGACTGGCAGCTAGAATGCTTCGCTTTGTTTGCCATTTGTTGCCGCTCAAGTTACCGCACAGCGGCGGGGCAGTTGGAAAATGCGGGAAGGCTTTCCCGGCTGGGGGAAAAGCACCAACCGCTGCCACCTGCCACGATTTTTTCAGCATTAGGCAGTATCAGGAACAAATCAAATATTGCATAATTTATGCTGTGCGACTGGACCGAGCTCGCTCGTAAAACTAATTGAATTATTCGCTTAATATTTATGATACTCTAGGCGACCCTACCTAATTAATATTTAAGCGCAAGGAAATGGAAATTTACGATCCAAACAGATGCTAGATAAACAGGAAAGGGAGAGAAGATAGGAAACTCTGCCAACAAAGGGCAGCAAGTGTATATCGACTTGAAGCACAATTTAAAATTAATTAGGAATAGGGAGATTCCTGACTGACTAAAATAAATCAAGAATATATATCCCTAAATAATTTAAAATTATGTTTCAGGACGCCCTTTGATGCACAATTATTTTAAATTGTTTTTCAAAAAGAAATACATTTGAACACTTAAATTAATGAACATCTTCTAAAATCAGTTGTATAAGTTATTTTAAAAATGATTGCAGGCTTTAAGTAAATAACAAAGTTGAAGCACATTAATTTTTGTTCAAGATTTAACTTAACTAAATATGTTTTTCAACGGCAATTGGTTTTTAGTTAATCTCTCAGCCACCCTTTCAACACGTATTAATATTTAAATAAAAGGGAACCCAATTTACAAAATGTCAATCATTTTTTTGCTGAATGCAACCACTAAGAACAAGGCAACAATCAAGAAATAAATGCTTTCATGACGAAAAGGAAGAGAGAGTGGCTCAAACCCTTTCATGCTGTCATGGTTAGCTGGTTCTCGGAGTGCTTCTGGCTCTGGTGGCACATTTATTAACTGCTTTGGGATCGAGGGAAGCTGACCAAAAATATGACGAGCAACACAAAGCCGCAACCTGCCGGCAGCCCACGCTCGTTATCGTCCGTCGGAAAGTCAGGGTGCCACGGGACACAAAAGGGAGTCACAATAAATAAACCCGGAGGCAGCAGCTCTGCCCGAACGGAACCGAGCCAAACCGTAACAAAACCGACTCGAAACCAGAGCCAAGTCGGACCCGCCACGAGCCAGGGCGTTAAAATCGGCGAGAAAATGCAGCGAGTTTCCTTTTAGCGGAAAATTGCAGGATAAAATATGTTGTCAGTGACAGGAAACTAAAATTATTACACTGCCCCACAGTCCGAGATTTTGTAAAGAGGAAACTGCGTCAAATTTGTTAAGGTTTTCCCAAGGTAAAAGTTCCAAGTGTTTTTTTTTCTGAGCCCCAAACTTGTTGAAGTGAGTTACTCACAAAAAAGTACAGGATGGAGTTATAAATAATTAAAATAGCTAACGCAGAGGTATAAGCTTTAGGGAGGAGTTTGTATTTTTAATGCAAGATAACATTTACCAACAGTTACCAATTTATATCAAGTAAATGTTTACCTCTTTAGGGAAGGAAATATTTAAATAGTTTTGACTTTATTCTCTTAGGTTAACTATATTTTCTACTATAATAAATTTACAAGGATGTAGTTGGCTTTCATGGGTTTATTCCTAATTAATAACCACTTTGTTTTCCGCATTTTGCTTTAGGTTGTCCGAGCCATTTTGAGGTTTTCTTGGCCACTTTGCCGCTGACAGCTTTGCAATTCGTCATGCGGCATAAAGTAGGGATTCCCGAGGTTTCCTAAAGCGCAATTACTGCACCTGACATACACTGTGGGTAAAGGGAAGTGGAGAAATTCCGGTGAAAGCAGGAAGCTGTCGCCTGCAACGTACCCAAGCGCTTTCATTATTCTGTAACAAATTCCAGCAGATGTCTGTAATTTTCCCCGATTTATATTGGTTGAACGGGCAAAACGATTAAGCGTTTAATGGTGTGTTCACAAAAATTAGTATAATAGAATAATTATTCTATGCATATTTATGAGGCGGCCATGAGGCGGCGAACCGCAGTTAATGGCAATGACTAATGGAAGTCTAATTCGTGGCCCACAGCCATAAGGCCGCAAATTAAGTTGGCCAACACTTGTTCGCCAATTTATTGTCCCAACTCGAGTTAATTACTTCTTAGTTAGAGGACCCCTCCGAATTCATACGTCAATCACATAATTAAATTAAAATCGAGTTTAGCGCACACCGGGAAACTTGGCCCACATGCTTCAAATACCACAAATCAACTCGGCTCGGTCTGCGGGTGTTAATTAAATAATGCACTACGAACTGCAAAGATTCCTGTGAAATAGCATCACGAACTAAACGGGGGAAAACCCAGTGACCCGCAAATGCAATTAAAAAAATGCAACTACCTTAAAGTTCCATTAACATAAATTTTAAACGGAAAAACCAAAAGATTCCCATCGGCTTGAGGTAACACGCGAATGGAAAAGTTTTCCACCAGCCCCAAAACTGCAATAAGACTAAAATGAAACCGAAACAAACCTAAATTAAAAGCACGTACACATTTATTATGCAGTCCACCTGCCAGTGCAAAAATAAAGCAAAAATAAATTCAAATAAAACAAAACTCTGGTCCGAAAAAACGCAGTGCAACATTTTTTGATTAAATTTATAGGCTAAGTGGGGCAATAAATAAACTAAAGCGGGAGAATAGAAGCAAAAAAAAGCTTTGAACAAAATTTCTAAAGGGAGACCCCAAACTCGGTGAATGGAAGTTCGCTAAAACAGAAAATAAGAAAGTTGCGTATACGCCCGGTGGGCTCTAATGAGCTACCGAACTGAAATAGATGGAGCTGCGACTCGTTCGATTACTTACCGCTCCGCTTTACGATGGGATTGGCCATGTGGCCGTAGAGACGGCTCAAATCGATGGCCATCGTGCTGGTGGTGGCCTGCAGAAGCAGCAGGCACACGGCGAAGCTGGGCCACATATTGGGATGACGCTGACGATGGTCCTCGGCCTTGGACTGCCGGAGTGTCGAAATTAAAGCACTCTCCCTTGGACTCGAAAAGTTTTTCACACGCGCACGCACCGGCACACGTTTTCCACTTTATCCAAGTGTTTTGATGGGGTTTTTCAAGTCGCTGTGCTCTTCAGCAGAACAACTTTTCTCGTGCCGCTCGGCCCGCTGATTGAATTACCGCCTGTGGCCCTTCAGTCACTGCAACGGGTGGTTGGGGCCCGCTCTCCCTCCGTCGTCCGACGTCCTCCGATACGCTAATCGGTCCCTAATGGAGTTATACGCACCAGAAATTAGCTGAGACCTTTTCCGGGTTCCCTATCCTTAACGTGGCTATAAAGTTTCGATTCGTTTCGTTTCGTTTGCGTTTACTACGTGGTTCTAAGGACTACATGCAAGCTTAAACCCGTTTGGTTGTTACTCGGTGTTTTTTCAGTTTCGTTTTCGTTTCGTTTGGTTTTTTCGTTTTTGTTGAAATTAAAGTTGAAAATAATTTTGCAGGCAAACAAATATTTATATGTGTATATATAGATATATGTTTTTAGTCGACTTTTTACATGTTTCTACACTGCAACGAGAAGACAGAAAGTGGAAAAGTTAGTTACAAGACATTTTCAAATACATTTTATTTGACTTTTATATTTAAGCAAAAGAATTTCCAAATGTATGTTCCCTAAAATTTTATGATGGCTATTAAAACCCTCTCTTTGGCCAAAACATTTTAATGTGCAACTGAAACCCTGAATTGAGACCTCAAGAGGTTAACACCGAGTGTCCTGTGGATTATCCCGAGTCGTCTCCAGAAGGCAATCTACATACCACAGCGACTCCAGTCGCCGAGTCACCTAATCAGCTTAACGAACTTTAACTTTCCTCGCTCATTTTCCGTTCTTGTTTTATTTTCGGGCATAAACCGGAGGAAGAGCTGCGACAGTCGCCCCTCCTTGGGGAGTAGAAAAGTTGAACAACCCTTTTTGGTATAATTTTTAGATGGATTTCCAGCACTCACACACTCCAGCGACCCTTAATGACTCTCCCGAGCACCCGAAACACATGCGGAGCGTGTAACCAAAAAGCGACAGTAAAAAAGAAGGCGACGGCTGGCAAGCGGCTAAGAGAAGGCCAGACATAGACGAACCTTTAATTATGGCCAAGTTAACCCTACCGTTTTTGCTCTTTTCTCTATGTCAGCAGAAGTTGAGGAAAAGTGGAAAGTGTTTCAACTTTCCGCTACACTTTTCGGGGCAATCAAAAATGGACACCGGACAGAATACACTCTCCTCTCCGTGCGTGTCACGAAACTTTGGGCTTAGAATTTGAAAAGGGAAAAGTTAAAGGCTTAAAGGTTAGCACAGCCAGGCTTTTTAATTAGTGTTTTTCCTTAGCTCTCTGGGTCTCTCTGGGCTTGAGAATTGAATAATGAACAACATGTTATTTATTCCAATAAGCTCAGCTAAGCGGAGTGATAAGTTTCGTGTTAAAATTTCAGCTTTTCAGGGGCTGTAAAAAGTTTCCGCAAAGCTAAACTATAAAGTTCAGTTTGACTTTCATTTTATGCTGTCCAAGAAGGCCAAAAAAGTCATTTTTAATTCGGAAAGTTAAACTTTTTTGCCTGCTCGTCTGCCGCCTGTGAATTAAGCCATATAATCTCGTGACAATTCCCAGGAAGACAACTACCCAAGCCCGGGAAATAAAATGAAAATAAAAAACATAAAATTCTCTTATGGCCTAAAAGTGAAACTGCTGCCTTTGCTTAACCGATTTAATAAACACCTAAAAAGGCACACGGCGATAAAATAAAGGACGACTTCCTGGCAGGAATGAGGAACATTCGGCTCCTAAGACACGATAGCCAAATAGTAAGTATAAGCCACAGGAGGCCCACAGACAAATAGAGGAGGCCAAGAA
Source organism: Drosophila pectinifera (assembly GCA_008042775.1). Taxonomy (NCBI): domain Eukaryota; kingdom Metazoa; phylum Arthropoda; class Insecta; order Diptera; family Drosophilidae; genus Drosophila; species Drosophila pectinifera. Next base: position 48,281 of record VNKC01003806.1, on the reverse strand, counting down.
AAATTTCCTGCAAAGCGAAACGCTGGAAAAGTAAAGTGAATTATGGCCAAAATGTGGCGAAATAATGCGGGGCAAATTGCTCGAACGGGAATTGACCGGGGCGGTAAAAAGAGCATAAGGTTAAGTCTTAAAAGCCATTTGTAAAATTTGGTGAAATAAAACAGGTGGGTAAGATTTATCGGAGAATTAAAAATGGGATTTAAAGGCTCAAACAGTGTGAATATATTTGTATTATAAGTTAGAGATTCAAAAGCAGACGAACATGGCTAGATCAGGAATATAATACATCTTTTATATATCCTTCTGACTGGAAATTATGGGTTTAAGGATGTAAATATATAAAACAGGATTAAAAATTTGTTTCTTCAATTTAAAATCAATTAAGGTTCTGCTATTCTGATAGTTACACTTTTTGATGACATTAAATGCGTGTTTAAATATCAAATAGTCTGAATTGAAAACGTTTATAATTCGATAGACTTTATATAACATATTACAAGGGTTGAGCTGACTGTAAATCTAGAATATATGATGGTTTTCGAATATTGGCCAAGAAATAAATATTTCTTATTCAAATTATAAAATCCGCAGCAGGAGGATAAGCCTTATTCCTCATTAAATATAGTTCTGAGAGAAAAGTCTCTATGTCAAATGGAAAATGACAAGAAATGTGGTATATTCACACAGAAAATCTTTTTAAGTCTATTAAAGTTTTTCCTGCAATCATTTTTCATGTATATATTTAAAAAAAAGCTGCAAAGCGAAGCATACTTTGCTCAGCCGTAAATCCAAACATTTTGCCTGGCTACCTTGGCCCAAGTAAAACACCAAAAAGAGGCGACCAAATCACAAACAAACATTAATTTGCATAATTTACTGTACGGTCTGAGGGCGGTCACCCAAACAGAAATGTGCCAGAATTTTCGCTTGCCAGTATTTTTAAACCATTTCCTTGCATTCTTTTCTCCGCCATTGTGCGGGCTTGGGGTTCTTAATGCATAATTTAACAGCAGCCAGAAAAGCCAGGGGTGTGCGGGAGTGAGGCTGGCGGGGGGGCGGTTAACCGTGCGAGGGGAGCTCAAAGAAGTTGGGAACAATCAACAACTGCGTGTTGTTATTCAAGGCACACGCACACAGGCAGAGGCACAGGCACAGGCAGAGGCAGAGGCACAGACTCAGACGAACAACCACCAGGCGCACACGGCGGATACGCAATGTGAATCATGGCAACGAGGGGGCAAGACTAACGAGGCCTAGGCCTGGAAAAAACCGAAAAAATAAGAAGAGTACTGGGATGGGATGGTATGGTAGGGGGAGTAGGTATAACGCCAAGGTAATGAAGAGCAACAGCAACAGAGCGGAGCCGTAAAGAAGCAATTTTCCGCACACACAGATTTTTCTTTTCAATTTGTGTCTAGGCAGTTTCTCGCGCCATCTTAAAGGAATTGAAGTCACAGTCACAGTCACAGTTGGAAATCCTTTCGCCACTTGAACTCGACTTTTGAACAGTATAATATTTTCTGTGATATTTCTCAAGAGTCTTCTTAGGTGACAAAAAATATATATGGTGTTACAGTACGTTTGAGTACGAGCCAACAACTCGAACCACTATTTACAACTCCGCTTGAGTGTAAGTTTCAAACTCGACTGAAGCGTTGAGCGCCTTGCCTTCGACTTTTAAGCACTTTCCCGAGCTTCGTCGTCCGTCAGCCGTCGCCCACGCACGAGTCCTGGTCCGAGTGAGTTTTCCGGGGCGAGTGGAAAGTGCCGAGTCTCTCGGAGACCCGCTCTCGCGCTGCCCTTCTGCGGTTGAGTTTTCCCCGCGGCATTCGCTCTTTGCCGAGCTGCTCTCAATGCCACTCGAGCACCTGCTCTGGGCCATATTACGTTGGCTACGTTGATAGGTCCTGGCTGGCTGCCCAGGAGCGGTCCTCGGCTATTCGGGGTATGGGACTTGGTAATTCTCCGAAATTGATTATGAATTTATTTGGCTAAGATTGTATTTCAATTAGCGGGAATTTTAAGCAATTAGGAGGCACTTAATGGTTGCCATTAAATATTAAGGTTGGCAAACTTAAAAGAGGTTTCTCTGAAGAGTGTCAACTATAGATATATTTCTAGAATTATATTTAAGAATTAATTTCTATAATAAATTATATAATGTATATGTTTTTACTCCAAAAAAATAAACATAATATTCCTTACAAAAATATGACAACAAATACTATAAAAAGAAAAATAAGTTTTAAGTTGTATTTTTACTAGTCTTTTTACAAATAGTTTTAAGTTGCATTTTAAATAAGATTCAGGAGATATATCTTTTGATAAATGCAGGAATATTATCTAAAGTATTTAAATCTATATATTTTGAGAGTCACGCCTTGCCACAAGTCGATTATCCTTTCGCCACTTAAGGCAACCCACGCAAAGCTTGTCTCCTCGTAATTTAGCCAATAAATGAAGCAACAAATATTAATTAGAGCGAACAGACCAAACAGCATCCGTATGGCCGTGGTTTTAGCCATGAAACATGGCCCGAGACGGGAGAGGAATTGCCCAGCCACACAGTGGGCCAAATGTAAATAAAGCTAGAGGGTGTGTGTGTGTGTGTGTGTGTGTGTGAGAGAGAGCCTGCGAGAGAGAGAGCGATAAAAGCCGGCCCGCCCCATTTCGACCGCCCACGCAATGTCCTCTCTTCGCCCCACCCGATGTCACCACTGCTTGTCTCCCCGCAAATCCCGCAGTCCGAGCGAATGTATCCAATAGTTTCTGGTGCCAACCGGGCATCGTTCCTGGGCGCCCACGCAGACCAGCAGGTAACGCTGATTCGACGACGTCCGCCAAGCGTTGGCGTTCCACTCAAATGGGAAAGGCGGCAGCCGAAAGCTTTTCCGAGGGCGGGAAATAATCAGATACGGGGTTTATGGTAAGTTATTCACGATTTCCATATTGCGCTTGTTTAACGCAGTTCGGTTTAGAAGCTTCACATAACTTAAATAAATTTTAAAAAGAATAGTCAAGAAAAACGAGAGATAAATTCCTTGAGATTAAATTAAATCTGTCGAGCAGCTATTATTTGTTATATATTTTAAATCACAAATATAGATAGAAATATAAATATATTTACTTTTCAGGAAGTTCTTTACTTTGAAGCTGTGAAAGTCTGTAAGTGTAATGTTCCTATTGACCACTTTTGGCTTCTTTTATGGTATAACCAAAACAATTAACTGGGTAAACATAGTTTATATATTTAGAGTGTTCTGTATGTACATACTTTACCCTTACTTATGCAAACCTTATTGCAGGTCAAGCCTCAATCTTGAGTGCCGACGTAGGTGTCCCCTCAATGGAGTCCTTAATCAAGCAATCAGGCCAAGACAAACAAGCGAAGAAAGTGCACAGGCCAGAGGAGGGCAAGTGCAATTTCCTAATCAACAAGAATGGCGTATTCAAGGAATTTGTGTACACAACCAGACGGCCCAGACATATCACTTAGTGTCCAAGCATCACTCAATTTGTCACTGTTTGCTAAAGGACCCGGGTCCCTTGTCCTGCCTGTCGAGGACGACTATCACGACATTTTCAAATGGGGCTCATCACCCAAACGCATTGTTTATTCAATAATTCATTCATGCGGATCTCCCGGACGATTCAGATGTGGCGTCGCAGAAAGGACATCACGCGCAGCTTGGCCAGATTCATCTGCACGCTGTCCGTCACCCGGATGCTGGTCAGGTCCTCCACATGCGAGTAGCCTGCGGCAGGCGGCAGTGAGTGGGGCTCCTCAATCACTTGACAAGGACTCACCTGTCAGGACAATGGCCTGGTCCCCCGTTTGCTGGCCCAGAGCACGCCACGGATCCAGCTGGCCATGCGTGAAGATTACCTGAGCATAACGCTCGCTCTGATTGAAGCCGAGCCCGCCGAATTGGCTATTCGTCAGCTGGATGCCCTGGGCCAACTTCTGGGCACTCTGCTCCGCTCCGAACGCATCGCGGCAAAGGGACTCGAAGTAGGACAAGGGCACCTGGCTGGCAAAGGCGCTGGACGAGGAGAACGGCGACTTCGTGGTGGTGTACCAGCCGAATTCATTGCAAGTCTGATAAAGCCAGGCACGAGCTAAAAGCAAATTTAATATTAACCAAAAAAATGCAGCTTGTTGTTACTTGCATACTTCCAGAACTTTGGTCTGCTCCCTCACTGAAAAGTTGCAGCATGGCAGAGTAACCAAAGTCCTGGCACTCAGTGGAGCGTGTTCCCTCCGAATGGAGTAGTTCCAAGAAGGCCACAAAGGCCACTTCATCATTGGTGTCCAGCAACATTAGGGTCTCACAAAGGCGGGGTATATAGGCACTGAAAGTCATTTTGTTATTATTTATGAAAAATATTGAACAAATAAATAATTAGCCTCACCTATAACTCTGCACCAGCCAGGCAAAATAGTTGCCCAGACCATTAAAGAATGCTGCTCTATCCAGGGGATCCCTGGGTCTAAAGTCCTTACAAGCATTGAATTTTTCCAGCAGATATGTGATTTCATTTCCCTCAAATAATTTCACCAAGTGCTTAAATCCCTTTTCGATTCGCAAAGAGCAATTTTGACCATAACTCAGCCGTATAGAGCTACTGACCAACTCCATGTATTCTGAAAGATAAACGATTTGAATATGTTAAGCAGAAACTCAAACTCACCGTAAAAATCTGCCTTGGCCAATAAGGGAGCACTGGAAGCCCAGCTGGCAGCTATTAGGTCCGGATACAGGTGAGTCATCCAAGCCACCAGGCTGCCCGAATAGGAACCTCCCACCAAAATAACTTTGGAATCTCGCATATCAGGATTCCTTGACTTCTGGAAGCGTATGAAGTGAGCCAAGTCAGCTAAAGATTGATGAAGGTTCAGTTGCTTGAGCTTTTGCTGCTGAAAACTCTTATCCCTGTAGTCAGGAAACTTTAAATGAAAAAAAATTAAAATGAGTATAGCCAGATTTATTTAGTTAGTTTCACTCACCCATGGGGCAAACTTAAGCCGTAGTAGCGATGTTCTGTATAGAAGAGCATTGCAGAATTTTCCACTGCCATGTCGTGGGTTAAGCCCGCTCCCATTAATCCTGGACTGATGGTCCACTCCCCGCCCACGAATATAAAGATGGGTCCTTGGGGAACATGATACTTGGCATTGCGCAAAAACCGCTAAAAAATATATATTTAAATATACATATTATATTTCATATTGGTCTTACCATTTTCCAAGTCGCATTGTTATTTCCATCCAGGTGATCGACCTTTTGGTCTATCCAGAGTTCCTCTACCGAAGCGAGTTCCTGTTTACTATAAGATCCTGAGAAGGGTTCTTTATTGAGGAACTCCAAACTCCTTTTATAGGGATTATAAGCAGCCATTAGATTTGGCAGCCAAAACACTACTGTGAAGTACAGCCCCTTCATGCTGAATAGACAATTATCAAGTGAATAAATTCGAAAAAGAACAAACCGTTTTTATTAGATGATAACTACCCCTATTTTTGTGCTGAAGAATAATTAATAGATAAGTTATATTAATAATTAATAATTAAGATAATATTTTACTGAACTAGATCAAGGTTATAGTAAATTCATTTCACCTGCTGATAGAACTCCAAACAAGGTACTTAAGTTGGCTAAAAGCATCTTATACATGTCTCTGAAATATATTTCTTTCCTCGAGCTAAGATTGCGTTTTTATTCACGTCATAGATTCCGATTTTATTTTTATATCCATGTCTGCCTGAGTCAATTTCAAAAAGCTCTAACCATTTTACTGCTTTCACCTTTTTAAAGGTGTCTCCGGCCTTAGCCAAGTTTAGCCGGCTTTAAGCCGCTTCGAGCCATCACCTCGTATGCGCAATGACGCTGCAGGCACACAAACAAAAGCAAAAGGCACAAACTCAGATAAAACCCACGCGGGTACCTAGAACAGGTAACGCAGGTAAAAAGCATAAAAGAATTTTTACAGCGTTGACACAGAAAAAACGAAACATAAAAATATACGCAACGATGCGAGTAAGCAACAGGAGAGAATGCACAATATATGTAATTGGCATATTACTCACATGCCCCTCCTTATCCTGAAGAATGCCAAGCGACGCAGGAGCATCTCAGCAGGACTCTCGTCGTGTCCTGAGCATTCAAAGAACAAAGGATGGAAGCAAAAGTCAGGCCGGGAAAACTTAAGTGGCGGAATCCTTAAAAAAAACGCAAATAGCGATGGGGAACATTTTAAATTGGTTTTCTGAAATTGTAAGTTAAAAAATAAATATATAAATACCTACATGGAAATGTTTAAAGAATCTGATAGAATTTTTAGGCTACAAAAAACTTGACATGATGGAGCTGCCTAAAATACACAAGGGAAGTGTGTTCTCATTCCCAAAGATCGAGAAATTTATTTGCGTTGTTTTTTAAATAATATATACATAATATATATTAAAGTATGAGTAATTTTTCATTATTTCAAATTCTCTTCCTTCTGTATTATATTTTTTCAAATTAATTAAATTTAGTTGGAAGTCGACAACGAAGCACTTAAGGAAACCAATGCTCTTTCCTGTCTTTCCATGTTCGCTGGGGGGCGTTCAACGACAAATGGCGCCATGAAAAGTTATTATTATGATTATTATTACTCGTTCTCGGCGTTGACTTGGTCCTTGTTATTTCCTTGGATTTTTTCCCAGACAGAACTTGCAAATTGCTTAAAGCGTGCAATTGATGTTGAGCCTCTTATTTGCCACCGAGCTGTCGTCTGTCGCTACTGCGGAGTTCGACGTAATGACAGAGAAAAGGATTATCCGCCGTGAAAGCAATCCAGGCAGCTGCAAAATGTCCCGAAAATTGGCTGGCATAAAGGCATCAGCATATAAATAACATTTTTCTGTGCACATGAGCTCGAAAGCCACATTCCCACATGCGCCAGCCAGCATGGCGGTTAAATTTTTTTATGAATATTTATAAAGGAAAACTTTTCGGTGTTTTTCTCTTCCTGATGTCAAAAAAAGAATTTTGAATGAGGGTCTCATGCTCTCTGAGCATGATTAAATTAATAATTTAATTAAAAGCGTCTTCAAAATGATAACTTAAAGCGTTTTATTTCAGGTAGTTAAAGAATAAAAAACACATGGAAAAAAGTATTAAAAGTTTGTATAATATTGTGCAAAATGTTTACCAGAAATAACGTATCGGAATATTAAGTATTTCTGTCCTGAGATTAACTTTATTTAATATTGGAGCATTCCTAAATGTTGAGGAAAAGGGTTTGTGGTCAGCATATACAGCCGAGTCGATCTGGTCATGGTTTCTTATGAAAATAAACTTTAGAACTAGCGAGTTTATAAATAAAGCCCCACATTAAAAATAGAGATTTTTGAGGAAAGACAAACTCAGCAATTTTCTAACTTGGCTCTTTGGATCTTATAATTTAAGAAGCGCTCATTTTTAGCATATGTAAAGTCTTGACACCTTATTAGCCAGATCGTTAAACAGACAGTTTAAACTAAAAGCACATCGTCCAGAGCTTGCCCCCCTAGTAAGCCCCCTTCTTTCCCTTACATCATTTTATTTTTTTATGAAATGTTTAAAGCTTCCGTCTGCGAGCATGCGCTTGGAAAAAGAACTCAAACCGAGTGAAACTCATTGCTGCCCCTCAAAAAGAGAAGCTTTCTGGCCCTCTCTTGCGCCAAAGTAACGTCCTTTATGAATGGCCTCCTGTTGCTCGAGACATAACAGGTGGCAAGGAAGGCTCCGAGAGATAGCTGTAATGGAGCTGTTGATTGCTCAACGAGAGGAGCGAAAGGAGAGCCAAGTTCACCCCAAAGCATATCGATGCGACTGGGACTGAGTGCTGGCTTTCGGACACCTTGACACTGTGACATACTAAAAAATGTCGAGGCGAATTTAAATTACTGCGCTTGTGTCTGGCTCAGGGCTGTTGCCTTGAATTTTGTTTACGGCTCTACTGTGGATTAGCTTGGCTTCCATGTATGTAAGGAGGCCAGAGGCTTAGCCTTCTCCAAATATATATATAAATATATCGAAAAATATATATTTAAGTATTTCTAATTTCGCAATAAATATATATATTTCTAAACTCGAAATACATATAAATATTTATAATTTCGAAATGCATAAAAATGTTTATAATTTCGAATTTCGAAATATAAATTTCATTATTTCAAATTTCGAAATATATACAATATTTCAAGTTTTAGGAAATATAAATAACTATTCCGAATTTTGAAAGATATATATGAATATTTTGCATTATATATATGTATTTTGAATTCCGAAATATATATATTTAAATATATAGAATTATATATAAATATCGAAATATCAAAATTTGGAAATTCAATGTGTATAAATATATATTATATTTATATATGAAGGTGATAAAATAAATCTGGTGATTTATCTAAAGAAAAAGAAATGATTTTGCGGAATTTATGATTTATCAAAATTTAATCTCCTATATATTTATATATTTATCAGAGATCGCAATAAATTAAACTACTTTTTGCCCCTTATTTAAAACTCTACACTTTTTCACAGTGTGTACATACTCCCATAAACTAATTTCTCATGTTATATTTGAATTAAAGAAAACTCATTTTATTTTAAAATAAATTGTAATACAGATTTATTACATAATTATTTTTTCAAAAGTCTTGAGGTGTACATTTCACCTTTTAAAGTTCCCTTAACAGCAGGTTCGAGTCGATAATTAAACTGAAAAGTTATTCTACTCCCGTGGGAACTGCAGATATCCCCAGACAAACTTTGTCCGCTTTTCAAAATTTGAATTATAATTTAATAAGTGCTGCTGCTGGCTCTATACGGGTGAATCAGCTCCGCTGGGATGCTCATCGGCGGCTGCCTAATTAGCCGTGGGCTAATATTTTTCCAGTTGGCCAGCGGACCCTAATTGAAGCTTTCAAATGCTTTTTCAAGTGGGTCGGCAAGTCAGGGATCCCAGGAACTGTTGTTTTAAGTAAAATTAAAACGATGTCTGCCGACTTGCACAATTCATTGAGTTAAAGGTCAACAAGGTTCTGAAAATATTCATTTGCCAAGAAAGTTTCTTATAGAATAATTGTAGTCAATTCAGTTGACATGTTATCAGATTTGTTGGTTTTGTTCATCTATCTTGAAAGTATTCATATGAACCTATGAACATGTAAAGTAAAGCATTATCTAGAATGCTGTAAACAATTTAGATTATTTATTCTGAGGTATTTCTTTAATTTAAGCCCTGCAAAACCAAATGTGTGGAAGTCCCACTGGCAGTATGCTGTATTTTAACCAACCGATCAAAAACCACCCTCGATTTCTGTGACACCACTGTATATTAATGCCATTATGCTTCGTTCAATGATCAGAACCGTCAAACGGACCTCGGATTCGGATTAAGCGGATCAATATACTTTAGATGTACTCGGTGTACCCGGGTCCTACCATTTTGTTAAGTGGCTATGCTTAACGGCAAAATATGCAGTAAGTTTGATTTTTTATAAGCTGCCCTGCTAACTTGATGGGCACTAAAACCCCTTAATTTAACGTAAGCACAAAATAACAAATAATATAGACATATAAACCTTTATTCTCCATTAATAAAGCTCTCTATGTCTTTGGTGAGTTTCGGCAGCTGCTTGGCGTCTAGAGCGAGCAGTTTCCTGTAGGGTGTCATCACGGCATCGCCTTCCAACCAATCGCCGGACATACCCGAGTCCGTTTCGGAGGCCACCGAGTACTCGAAGGAGAACTTGGCCCGCTCCGAAAGCAACTCATCCTCAGCATTTGTGTAGTTATCCTCGGCTGCTTTTCCCTTTTTGGCTTCCTTTCTGTAAAACTTAACAAGGAGCAGCAGTGTGCCAAAGTCAAACTTCATCTTTTTGGCCTTGGCGGCTTCCATTTCCTGATGCAGATTCTGCAGAAGAGGCACAGAGATCTGAGCGGGTATGTTGATAAACCGCTCATTGACCAGGAATCCTGTCTGGCTCTGGTCGTTCTCTAGAATCGCCTTCAACTGCTCCTGCACTGCGTCCGGGGCGTGCGCTTTGGCGCGATCGAGTAAGTACGTTCTTAACTGGGCGATGCTTGGCTGATCCTTCTTGGCAGTCAAGTTCAGCACGGAGGTGATACCAAAGACAGTGCCATCCTCAACCATATTATCGTCGTCCGTTTCGCTCTCGGCCTCCTCGTCATCGCACTGGCAGATCACGCTTCCAACATAGTTTTGAGCTAGGGAAAAGTATATGTAAATAAAAAGAAGCGGAGCGTACTGGTAGTACTCACCAATGATAAGGTCCGCCATTTGATTGCAGTTGATGTGGGCTCGTAGGAACAAACGCTGGAGCAGTTGCGATATTCCCTGGGCATCGGGGTCCACCGGAGCACGGCCCTCGAAGTCAATTTGTACCTCCTAAAAAAATTATTGAGTATTTAATACACGGCAGTTCTCTTAGTGGGTGCAACGCCAATTACCTCGTTGCCTCTGTAAGCGTCTGGATGTGATTCGTCATCGTCGTCCTCACTGGAACTGGAATCCTCGTCGTTTAGATCTATCTCCATTTTATTCAGTTTTTTTTGCTTACTCGCCGACATTATTTTTGTTTAATTTCAATTTTTGTTTAACAAATGAAAAGAATGCGGCGGCGTCCACAGCTGTTTTGTCAGACACACGTGTTGCACCGCGTTGCCAACCATTTGGCAAATTTACAGTAGGCTGTTAACCCAAACTTAGCTCTGCTTTACAGTGAGCGGTTAACCGATACACAAAGCTCTGTTAATTAGTAAACAAAGTGCGCGAAGTTCGTACAGGACGTACCAAATAGAAAATTGTGTTTAAAAGTTTAATTAAACTACTAATATACCTTTTTTTTGTCAAAGTTATGTGTCCAGCTTTATTTCCTTCGCATTTGTTGATGGAATCGCAGTTCTCGTTGTTTGGCAGTAGGACGGCAAAGTAAGCAGACCCGCGGTCGCGTCGTGTGTGAAATTCGGTTTTTCTCTTTATATGAATTGAGCTTGGGCCTGGACTATAGTAAAAACCTAATAGCAACTGCAACTGGCAACTGCACGTCAAACTCAAGGTTAGTAAGTTAATTAATAAGCTAATTATTTAAATCGCAAAGATGGCCAAGAGAGTCCCGCCAGTCAATGTGTATGTGTGTGTAGAAGCAACAGGAAAAAAAAAACTGTAAACAGAACCTTCGGGATTACAGATAAATAACAGAAATCATATCTAAAATAGGGATATGTATGTAAATTAGTACAGTGGACAAGCAACAGCGGAGAAGCAAAATCCGCGTACAAAACCAAGAGGCGCGTGCGCAGCGTCGTGCTTTTTTGGGCTTTTATTGGTTAATTAAGATAGAAAAACTGTTTAAAAGTTTAAAACTTTAAGGCCATTTGTCAAATTTACTGTGAGCTGTTAACCCAAACACAGCTCTGCTTAACAGTGAGCAGTTAACCGTTACACATAGCTCTGTTAATTAGTAATTAATTAGTAAACAAAGTGCGCGCAATTCGTACAGTCAGGACAGATAGAAAACTGTGTTTAAAAGTTTATTTATACAATTATTATACAATATATTAAGTAAAAGTCATGTGTCCACCTTCAGTTTCTTCGCACTTAACCGTTGATGAAATCGCATTCTCGTTTTTTGGCAGGAGGACGACAAAGTAAGCAGGACAACTCCGCGTTCGCGTCGTGTGTGAAAGTCGGTTTATATTTTAATGTGAATTGTGCTTGGACCTAGACTATGGTATAAACCTCATAGCAACTGCAACTGACAACGGAACGTCGAAGTCAAGGTTAGTAAGTTAATTAATAAGCTAATTAGTGAAATCGCAAAAATGGTCAAGAGAGTCCCGCCAATCACTGTGCATGTGTGTGAAAGAGCAATAGGAAAAAAACGGTAAAAAAAAACCTTTGGGCTTACAGATAAATAACAGAAATCTTTAAAAACGGGGAATATGTATGTAAATCAGTAGAGTGAACAAGCAACAGCATATTTACAGAGAGCTGTTAACCCAAACATAGCTCTGCTTAACAGTGAGCTGTTACCCGATACACGAGCTCTGCTAATTAGTAAACAAAGTCCGCGAAATTCGAACCATAAGAACAGATGGAAAACTGTGTTAAAACTTTAAACATTTAAGGCTTTATTATACAATTCTTTTAGTAAAAGTCATGTGTCCAGCTTCAGTTTCTTCGAATCTAACCGCTGTTCGTACTGCTCCTGAGTCAGTAGGCTAGCCTTGATGGAATCGCAGTTCTCGATTTTGGGCAGGAGGATGGCAAAGTAGGCAGCCCCCTCGGGCAGTTGTTCCAGGAGCTTTGGCTCCTTCACCAATGCCGTGTTCACCTCGACCAGTTTGCCTCGAATGCAGCTGGGAACCTTAAAGGCTTCGCCGGTTTCCGTGCTTAGTAAGGCCAAGGTGGACTCCGCCTGGAGGATCATTCCGCCCTTTTTGGCCTTACCCTTGACCACATTTTGGCTGCGATCTACATTTCCGATATCAAAGCTGACGGAAGCGACGCCCTGAGCCAGAGCAGGATGACCGGCAGCCAGGCAAATCAGGCAAATGCGATTGGAGTGGTAGAGCACCTGGTAGGGCACATCTCCCTTGAAGTAATAATATCTGGTGAAGAAGCGATCCACAACGGTTGGGTATTCCACATCGAATCCGTCGGTTATGGGGCTAACAGCCTGGCCACAGATAATCTGCTCCTCGTGCTGGAAATAGTAGGGTTCTAGGTCCAGGGGATCCTCCATTGCAGTTGTCATCTTGTCCTCCTTTAATTGGTCTCCTCGTGGAGCAACTTTTCCTTATACTTCGTCTGGCGCTCGCGGGCTCGGGCCCGATTCGCGGCCGATCGGGCAATGCGTTCACTCTTCAGACACTTGACCACCTTGTCGTCGATGGAGTTGCACACGCCCACGAACTTGGCGAAGGCGTTCTGCAAGGGATTGCCTGCATTTAACACAATTCGGCGACGGAAAGCGGCATACTCACGTTTTGGTGGCAGGCCTGGAGTTCCTCTATTAATTTGTTGCAAGCGGGTGTGTGCAGATGGGCGGCCAGATCCGTATGCATTTTCAGCAGCTCCTCTCGGTTATTTATTTATTTATTTATTCCAATGCCCGAATTGTGTGCCGAAAGTGTGTTGTCAAATGCTGTGTTAGGTAATGAATTCGATAACGATAACGGATACCGGCTGGAGTCAGCTGTTTGCAAAAATAAAAATGGTATTCTTTTAAAGTAAAGACCCGTTCACACTAATGTTCAAATGAGAAAAATTCGGAGTATTTCCTATAGGAAAGTTATAGGAAAGAAGTTAACCTACTTTAAGAAGAGATCCGCGAAATATCTGACAACAAGAGTTCAAAATAACGTTCGAATAACCTTAAGGAAACGAGAGGTAAATTGTTATGAAAAAAGAAGAAACTTTAGAAGACTTGATAGAGAAAAGCGCATCAAAAGTAGACCTTTTTCAAAGTCAATTGAATAACGAGACAATTGGCGAAAAAATATTAATATAATATAATATAATAATATTAATATTATAAAATATATTTTAATATAATCTTTAGATTTCCGATTAGAAACTTGATTGGTCCGACTTTCAGGTAAAAACTGAAGAATTCGGAGATACTTTAAAAAATGAAAATTATTTTTATGACAATGCTAAAAGTAAAGATAAAAGCAAGGAAAATTTAATGTAAAAAAGCAACACGTTCGCACCAACACAGGAAAACTACGTTTACAGTGTTTCCACCAGATAATGACCAGATAATGACAAAATAATGAAATGATTTCATGAACAGATTTTAACAGAATAATATAGCAAAAGTTTGAAATAATTGAGCTTTAAAATAATATTTAATTAGTAATGGGAAGGAATGCTGCAATCGGAATACAGGGTACCTAAAGCAAAAGCTCCTTATAAATCAATAAAACATACTATTGCTTGGGGTTTTCTGTTGTTTTTATTTATTTGTGTATTTCACCCGCTCTCACAGTACATTTTACATAGGTTTTCAGTGTGTAAAATTGATTATGTTTAGTTTATGTGTATAAGCTGCTCTCGCTCTCGTCAACAAGTTCATTTTATCTCACATGTGTCTAAGTCATTCATGATTACATAAGTTAATTTCATTATTATCGTCTTCACTGTTTGCTTTTATCAAAAAAAGTCTTATCAACTACGGCATCGTCAGGGTCTGAAAACCAAAAAACAAAAATCAAAACTTTACCATATTTCATTTGCTCAAAACTCAAATCTCAGATCTCAAAATCAAAAGGCTCCTCTGTTGTTCACTACTACTAGTGGAGAAAAGAAACGAAAAAAAAGGTCACTTGGGAATTATAACAGGAGGCTTGCCAATGAGGGGTTCTCTGAAAGTGTGGGATGTGGTCATGGGTTAGAAATCGTCGATAGTTCGTCTAAAAGTTATTGCTCTCAGTTATGGGTTAAGTGCTGTTCTACTCGCCTAGAAAAGACTCGATGCTACCTCTCTCTACTCGGTTAAATGGGGGAAAAGTACAGGTGTATTCTGTGTGTGTGTTTTGCTCTCGTTATTGCATTAGTTTCCCTCTCATAAAGCTCTCAGTTCGGTTATGTATTGTATTATGACAAATGAAAATAAAGATATCCTGCAACGCGGTTGAAATCAAAAGTTCTCTAAAGCAACCGTTGCTACTTTGAATCGCTCTCTATCTCCCTTTATGGCTTTCCTCCTTCTCTCTCTCTCCCCTTCTAAATAACAAACAAAGGCTCTGTTTGGTCTTGCGCTGTTGTCCTCCACCTATTTGGGGGGTACTTTTAACAAAATAAGAAGAACAGAATAGCTTTCTCCTTTGCCCTGTAAGCGCAACCCCTCTCTCTCTCCGTTCCGTTCCGTTCCTCCGTTCCCTCTCCAAGTCTCCCTCGATATTAATTCTCTATAGACGGTTGCCGGTGCCGATGTCACATTCTCTCTATCTCTCATTAAAACAAACTAAATGGCAGGTTTTCTCCTCTTTGGGAGCCAACATCTCAACTCGTCTTTTTCGGATCGGCCGGTACTGGGTCCTGGGCCTCATCCTGCTGCGCCTCGATGCTGGCCAAGGCCGACTCTGACATCTTCTTGTACTTTCCGGCCAACTCGGGCAGCTCGTAGGCAATGGCCAGGTCCAGCTTGGTGATCGGACAGCCGCGGAAGTAGGTGCAGGTGTCCGTCAGCTTCTTGAACTCGTACAGTGGATTCAGGCGGAAGAAGTCGCGGTAGACCTCCGGATCTGGCAGATCGTAGCGCGAAATGTTAGTCAGCGTGGAGAGTCCCTCGTAGATGTGATAGTTCTGCGGATGGTCGATGATGTCGTCCGCAATGCGCTTCTTGTTGCCAAACAGCGTCTTGTGGTTGTAGAACGTGTTCAGGTAGCAGTCCACCATCTTGGCGTGGTTGCGCACGCGTACCTGTAAGGAATATTATTAAATAATTATTTATATTACGACCACGAACACTCTCTAGTCACAAAGTGCTTACCGCGAAGCGTCGGGCGCTGGAGATCTTGTGCTCGATACGCTTGTCAATGGCTGTGCGAAGGTCGCGCAGGAAGGCGCGCTCCTGGGCCAGCAGCAGGCGGGCTGGGGCACCATCTTGATAGGGGTGCGTCCACAGCGATGTGGTGTACATGAGCGGCGGCTGGGCCGAGGACATCAGCGGCGAGATGTTCCAGATGAGGGCGCCCTGGACGCGCAACAGCTCCTCCGGCTTGACGGTGTCGGCCTTGTTGAGGATGATGCGCGTCTGGTACTCGCGTCCCTTCAGCTGATCGAGAATGGCCTCCGTTTCGGGGCCCACGTCCAACTTGGCCGGGTCGTACACCAAAAAGATGATGTCCGCCCGATCGATGAACCACTGGCAGGCGTCATTGAAGGGAAAGACGCGGGACACTTGCTTGCGCACCTCTAGAATGCCGGGTATCTCGACGATGTTGACCTGAAAAATGCATTCGGATTCGGATTCACCAAGTGCTTAAATTTAGTAATTCTTGGCTCTTGGCTCTTGGCTTGTCTGCTTTACTGTCTGTACTTGTTGGCCACTCTGCCATCCCGCATCAATTTATTAATAACGAAATTAATGCAGGCTGTGTGCTAAAAGCTATAAATTCCCTTTGGCAGGTGGCCAGCAGCAGTGTGCAGTTTCCCAATCGACGGGCAGCTGCCCTGGGAGATAAGTTAATGTGGTCTGACCTGGCAGCTATTTGCCGGCTGCTTACCTTCTCAAGAATCTTGCTCTTCATCTTCAGGCCCCGCAGGCGCTCCTCCAAGCCCTGTCCGAACTTCTGCAGTCCGGAGAAGGTGTAGTCGGCCGCCAGTTGGGTGCCATCCAGAACCTCCGTCTCATTGCCCCACATCAGAATGTTGAAGTAGGCCGGAGAGGGTTCAGCACCTGTTGAAAATCAATAAAACATGTTGAGAACTTATTTGGCATTCCCAGGAATACATTTGATGTTCGCAACCACTTTTTTCTGCGTGGTTATGGTTATTTGTTAAATATTTATTCTTAATTGAATTGGTTTTATATTAAGATAGATGCTCACCAGTACGCAGAGAGTTGGGGGTGTACTCGTTGTCAGTGAGATAGTTGAGGATGGATGACTTGCCACCCGACCAGGGTCCCATGAACAAGATCAGAGGCTTGGAGAAGATCTCAGGATCGCTGAAGTGGCGGTTGCTCAGATCGCGATACTTGTACAGAGTCTCCAGGGGCTTGACGGCATTCTCGTAGATGCGCTTAATGTCCCGCAGGATGATCTCGGCCACATTGTCGGTGGCCTTCTCGCGTGCATTGAACTCCTCATCTAGCTGAAGGAGCTCCGAAATGTGCTGGCGACTGCGACGGTTTGCGGGAATCTGTCCCTCCTGTAAATAGATTTTTCCTTGAGGTTTAGAATATTTCTTACTCGCTTTATCAACCGGATAGCTTACCCAAAGGAGTTCGTCCTCTGGCTTGGTGTCCTCTTCGTCGTCATCATCATCATCGTCATCAGTGGATTCCTTGGCTGCAGGAGCGGCCTCAGGCTCATCCTGAGCTTCCTCAGATTCGACGGCGTCCTCCTTGGCGGCTTCTGGTTCCTCGTGAGCAGCTTCCTGCTTAACAGGCTCCTCCTCAGCCTCCTCGACTGAAGCTGGCTTCTCTTCCTCCTTTTCCTCCTCAGACTCAGCCTTCTCTTCTTCCTGCTGAACTGGTTCCTCTTCGGCTTCCTCTACTTCCGGTTCCTGTTCCTGCTCAGCTTCTGGCTCAGCCTCTTGTTCCACCTCCTGCTCCTTTTCTGCTTCGACTTCGGCGGACTCTTCCTTAACGATTTCCTCCTCTACGGGGAATTCTTCGGCAGGACTTGGGGGAGCTTCGTTGTCCGGAACAGGAGCAGCATCTACTTCGCGCTTGCTGCGCTTCTTGGCCTTGCCATCCTCAGCGCTGTCCTTATCATCGTGTTCGTTGGGAACTCCATCACCATCAACATCCCCATCGTGCTCGTTCAGGATGCCATCTCCATCCAGATCCTCATCCTTCTCGTTTGGCACTCCATCGCCGTCGAGATCTTCATCCTCTGCAAATTTTTAGGCCAAACATCGATTATCCACGGGTTCTAAAGACTTAAATTTGGAATATAATTAAACTTACGGGAATTGTTTGTGCCATCACCATCCAAATCGTCATCCTTTTCGTTTCTAACACCATCTCCATCAATATCTTCGTCCTCTGTTAAGGATTATTAGTTTGACATATTGTTAATTTATATTATGTAATTTTTCTTACCATGATTAACTGTGCCATCGCCGTCGAGGTCCTCATCCTCGTCATTTTTCACTCCATCACCATCGATATCTTCATCCTCTGTGAAGCAAAATATTATTATAAAATATTATAAATAAACGAGTATAATGATATTCTTAAAATTAGATACATCCAGTGCTAATAACCTACCGTGATTGACTTTGCCGTCACCATCCAAATCATCATCTTCCTCATTCGGCACGCCATCGCCATCTAGATCTTCGTCCTCTGAAAATTTATAAAATAATTATAAGTGACTGAACGCGTTCTACAATTATCCATAAGCAATTTGCTATATTTGCAACATGCTGAAAAATATAAATAAATCATAAAAGCTTTGATTTTCGCTGGCAACTATCTGAAATCTAAAGAAGCTTTAAATTAAGAAAATATAAAATGATCCAAATTAATAAAATAAATATATTCGTTGGAAAGCCTAGAAAGCAAGTAAATAGCTTTTCAAAATAATAAGTATATAAAAGAATAATAGCTTTTTAAAATAATAAGTATATAAAAGAATAATACCATGATTCGGGGTGCCATCACCGTCTAGATCATCGTCCTCTGTTCAGATATATAAAATTAGATCGATTTTTTCGATTAAGTCAAGCTTTCGATAACACTTGCCGTGATTCGCTTTGCCATCGCCGTCGATGTCTTCATCCCTTGAGTTGGGCACACCGTCGCCATCAATGTCCTCGTCCTTGGAGTTGGGCACACCATCGCCATCGATATCGTCGTCCTCATCGTTCGGGATGCCATCGCCGTCAATGTCCTCATCCTCGTCGTTTGGTATGCCATCTCCATCAATATCATCGTCCTTATCGTTCGGTATGCCATCCCCATCGATATCATCGTCCTCGTCATCGGGAATGCCATCGCCATCCAAATCGTTGGCACTTTTCGCGTCCTCTGTGGAATCCAATTCGACAGTTTCAATTTCAATCGTCTCTTTTTCATCATTCGCGAATAGCCCACCATCATCATCGTCGTCGTCCCCTCGTGGCTGATCGGATTGCAGTTCTCCAGAGCCATATTTGACACCATCTGCAATTAATATAATTATATGCAGGAAATAAATACGCGGAGAGTAATATAATTTCGTTGTTTCTCTCATCAAGTAGGCTATCCAATTTATAATACTTATTTGATAGCATTTGTTATTATTTAATAAGTAAATGGATATAAGAAAATCAGCTTAGATGGGTGGCTTAGTAAGGAAAGCTTATGTAAAAGGTTTTAAAATATGCACATTTAATAATGATATCTTTGAAATTTTGTGGTCTCAACATATTTTTATATATTTTAATCTTACTCTAAGCTGTTTTATATTTAATACTTAAAGCTGTGTCCTTACCGGTTTTCAGGTTATGTATGGCCTTCTCAATGTAGGGTCGACATTGTGATTCGCTTGGTCCGACATCGGCATTGACAAACCCAACTGAAAATCACAGAAATGACAGGTCAATTTGAAATCCGAGTGTGTCCATCTCAATTGCAAGGAAGCCCTAGGAAAGGATAGGCCCTAAGTGCTATTTTCAACGTCGTCACCCAAGAACAATTGCCGCACTTTCTCAATCTGATGTCAGCGCCAACGACGAGGTCATTCTATCTGTTCAAACTTGACATTATTTATGGTGCTCGCACTGTGCAAACACACACACTTCGAATAGGTGTGTGTATGCTTCGGATTTATGAATTTTATTTTTAAAAGATGAAAACTCAAACACATTTCGCCAGCTTGCGGATGGATGAGTAAATTGCTGTACCATTTTGTTGGCTGCTCGCCCACTTTGGCTTTACTTCTATATTTTTGTTTCTCTTGGCCACCTTACTGTCCTACTTGCCCCCCTTCTGCCCCTGGCTGGCTCCTCCTATAAAAAACGCGGGGGCGTTCCATTTCCATTTGCAATGGAATATTCTACATCTTCAGCTATAGCTTTTCAGTGATGGAACACGACCTTCCTTCTGAGTGACGCTTGTTCGCGGTGAGGTCGCTCAGCCAATTACTATTGTTGTCACACAATTAGGACAAATGTCTGCATGTAATCAGCGGAAAGCGTGGAAAATTAGGCCGTATATCAGCCAACAAGCCGGGCCCAATTAGGCCTGATATAAATGAGTGCGACTATGGATGGGTACTCAATGTGCAGTTTGCCTGTCAGCGGATAATTCATTTGATTTATTTCAGGGCCTATGTGGGCGGGAAGCTATTTGGGCTATTTCGCATTTCATTGCTATCCGCATTAATAGAATTATTTATACAAATTTCTGAGAAGGCCTGGCTGCGGCCTGCGGCCTGCTGCCTGCATATTGTGTTTATGTTGCTGCAATCGAGCCCATCCCCAGCAAGAAATAATATATTGTACACGGCATTTGCGCCATTTCTCATTTCTCATTTTTCTTTGTACTTTTCATCATTTTTGCTGTTTTGCAAACTTGAGCAAACCAAACAAAATACACAGAGACATTTCGCACACACCGATGGGTGGGAATATACATAGACATAGACAGATAGAAAGCGCTCGCTGAGCGCAAATAAAATAACTTAAAAATTCTAAATTTAAAAATATTACAAACGATGACAACGGAGAGCAACCAAGCGCGGAGCACTGAAATCTCAGTTCTCCCAAAGAAAAAAGAATAATCGGCATGGGCGAACATGTATCTGTATCTGTGTATCTACTAGTGGTTGGCCAAGAACTAATGTTCGTCCACTGACGTTTGCAGACACCAACACCGACCCAGAAAGATACAGAACGCACAAACTCAGGCAAATATTTTTAAACGTATATTAATACATATTTCTTTTTTCCGACGACGTCTTCCCTCTGTTTTTCTTTTTTTGTTATAAAATTGCATAATGCCTGCCCAGGCTGCGTAAAACAATCGCGGCCCTTTGCTAATATATTTTTATATAATAATAAGATAAGGTAACGGAGGGGTGTCGTTTTCAGGGATATATACTCATATATACTCACCATGATTGGTGACGGCGAGTAACGTTAGTCCCAGCAGGAACCAAATTGTTAGCCGCCCCATAATAATCAAAACAAGAAATTATCCTCGAGTTTCCAGCGTGGTTAACACGTTAGCCACGTCATAAATTCTCCTTGAAAGTTTTCCGTAATTATGAATAATTAGGGAAAATTAGAATTAACACTTTTGCTCGTATTCTGCATATATATGCATCCGCTATATATGCGCTCGTTTAAATGCACTAAATGAAAGAGTGAAGAATTCGAAAACCAACGATTATTTAAGGCCAGAGAGCCAATGGATATTTCTTTGGGATATGGTTATATGTATATAGGATATGAGTGTATTGGGAATCTGGTTCTGGTGTTTATATATAGAGTTATCTGTATAGATATTTAATTGGGCTCGCACAAATTTTGTCACAGTTTTAGTGGGTTTTCCAATTTTGCACTTATTCGTCGTTTCTTTCACTTTGCAGATCGATTATGGATTATTAAATAAATATATATATTTTTGAAGTAATTTTCGAGTTATTCTCGCGCTGCCGTTGGCAAAATTTAACCAACAATCGTCGGCTGGGTAATCCTTAGTGTCCCTTTCGACGATTGTTAGCTAAATAATTTGCTTATTTCTGGCCGTCGTGGTCGTCTTCGATTTGATCGTCTGTGCACGTCGTGTGCGTGTCGTTTTTTGAACCAGAGGCAGCTCGAATTTGTCCCCACACACATCTATTTTCTATCTAGTCTGAAAGGAGGAAACTTGGCTGTTGCGGCGTACACGAGTATACGAGACGATCTCTCCCGGTCCAAAACCAATTCGTAACTCAACATGCATATACCATGAATTTACCTTGTGACCGCGAAAATTATTCGATTTTGATATTTTCGTAGCACGAATTTTTGTCAAAAGCACACACCGCCACCGCTGAGACGTTGTTGCGAGAGAGAGTGGGAAATTCGGCTAATGCTCTTCTTAGTTTTCTATTTTCTATTTTCCTTTCTATTTCCACTCGCCGGGTGGCGCTCTCTTTTTGGACTTACCCGGATTTCGGGCGGAAGTCTGGGGGCAAGGAGCCAATAATAAATGGCTTTGGCGTTAAAAAAGTACCCTGTAAGTTATTTCAATAATCTGTTTAGAAATGACTTCTTGACGGATTGGATCTTGGTTAGCTGTAGATCACTTTCTCTCCCTCTCAGCACTTTCATTTTGGACTTGGAGGAATGTTTAATTTTAGATAATGCGGTGCTCATTCCGCAAAATTACTCAGAGCACCTACTTTTTTCATTTTTTGAGCTTAAAAGTTTCGAAATTTCGGAGGCAGCGGCAGCTTGAGCAGAGCATTTGGGGCTCTTGGCGATTTGTTTCATGTCACCCATCCCTCACTCTGCCTCTCTCTCAAGAAACATCTCAGAACATGAGTTGAGATTATGAAAATTAAATGTTAAGGATCGCTTTTGCTCTTGTTTGAATGGTTGATTGCACGAACAGCTGTTCGCTGGTTGGTCCAAGGCTGGCATGGCCGCTGCCCCTCCTCAGTACCCCAATTCAGCTCGCCTCACTTCGCCGCGGACAAGTGCCAATGTGTCCCAAGTCATTGCGTTTATTAGCGCAATTAGATTTGCCGAATTCCGTCAGAATTGCGGAGCGCAGCCCCCGACTCTTAGGGGCATTATGTAAGACACGTTCTCCCCCATCACATGCCCATTTTTTTAATTCTAGAAATGATTGCTCACACTTCCATCTAACGGCTCATTTAGTTTGTGGTTTATTGGTTCGAAAATCATATTTCTTTTTATTGTTTTCGTCTCGTCTGGGGTAAGCTCTTCGATCTGGTTTATGCCCCCAACAAGCTATTAAATTAAAGTGCTTTAAGTCTTAATCCATCTTACTCTAGGGTTCTAAGTTAAAATAATTTAAATGTGCATTATATGTGCTACTCTTAGTGGGCCTCGTTGCCCAGCTTCCTCTCCTTTTTGTGGGTGCAGTAGTAGCGATCGCTGTTCTCGATCCAATCGCATACGTTGAGGACCGTGTGGAAGGCCGTGCCCTCCTTGCACTCGAATTCCACTGGCTTGCCATGGACACACCGGAAGTACTTTGAATGAAACAAGAAAATGTCATTAAATATATATGGCTTAAAGTGATCTCCCATTAAATATAAAGTATAAGCAACCTGTCATTAATAGAACCATAATCTTACACTCACCTTTCGACAGTTCGGATGCGGCACGAAATCGCGGTTGGTGCAGTCGATTTCGCTGGGATCAAACTGGGGTTCAATGGGCTGCTCCGGATCCACAACTTCCTCGGGCTCTTCGGTGGTCTTCTCCGGAGCAGGAGTGGTTGTCGTAGTTGTGGTTGTCTTCTTGGGCTTTTTGGGTTTCTGAAAAGAGTTTAAATGTATTTTCTTCTCAAATAGAAACATTTTGAGATGCTAACCTTAGTGGTTGGCTTCTGAGTGCTACTGGCCAGGGTTGGCATTGGCGCAGATGTTGAGCTGGAAGTTGGCTGAGGCTTTGGCTTGGGTCTCCGAGTGGTGGTCGGCGTGGCTTCAGGCACAGGACCCTCATCCGGATTTGGTGGAGTGGCCGGGGGTTTGGCCCACTCAGGCTAAGGCATTAAAGGTGTGTTCTTAGCTGCCAGGACCTCGAGGGAAACACTTACCCTTGGCGTTGTCTCCCTGGTTGGTTCCGGAACTCGATAGCTTCGCATATTATCGTAGAGAATCTGCATCAAGCCGTTCTTCCTGCCGCAGAGACCATGGAAGTCATCCATGTCGACGGCCCAGGTCATGGCGCCCGCATAGCCGCGCTGCTTGATGAAGTCCATCTTGATCTGCACGGAGGCCTCGTTCTCGTAGCCCACCCACTGGGTGTCCTTGTAGGTGAAGGGCACCATGCCAGCGTCGTCCCACTCGAGAGTCCAGCCCTTGGACTTGTCCATCACCTCCGTGCAGATCTCGTAGTAGGCCAGGAAGCCGCTGGCATTCGTGTAGGGCCCCGGCGCTCCGCCACCCGCCTCCTTGTTGATGTAGGTGCCCATGTTGTAGTTCTTGTTCGAGTTGCTCAGCGTGAAGGTGCGGCCGTAGAACGGGATGCCCACCACCAGCTTGTTGGCCGGACAGCCCATCTCCTCCCACAGGGCCAGGCCGTCGTTCTTGAATGGCGACACTAATTAGTTTGGACCCCAAATAAAAGTCCCTTTGTGTCCCACTCACCACGTTGAGGCGCTCGTAGGCGTACTGGTCGTGCTTTCTCTTGTAGAGCGGACTATGGACGTCAGCAAATCCGGCCCAGTTACCTCGCAGGTCGTAGGTCATGGCGTGAATGGCATCCAGTAATCTGCAATCAGTCAGAGTGAATGGGGGTTCCAGTGGCCAATGGTGGGGACAACTGCTTACTCGCACAACTCCGGGACATGGTAACCCTCCTGCAGACGGAACTTGGCCACTGGCACCGCCATGGTGATTTCCCAACCGCGACCCTCGCGATCAAAAGCTCGACGCAGCTCCTGCACAAAGTAGAGGAACTTATCCTTGTCCCCGAAGGTGCCGCCGCGATCCGTGGCTCCCGGGTACTCCCAGTCCAGGTCAAAGCCATCGAAGTTGTACTGCCTCATGAACTGGACCACACTGCGTATGAAACTCTGTCGCCGCTCGCGGACCGCCACCATTTGGGAGTACTTGGAGCCACCCTCGGCCCAGCCACCCACAGCCACCTCAAGCTTCAGATTGGGATGGGTCTTCTTCAGTTGAGTAAACTTGCTGAAGCCTTCTTGGTCCACGTCCAAGTCCGGATCGATCACCAGAACATCCCAGTTCTTGTCGCTAACTCCGATAAAAGAGTAGATGAGATGAGTGCAGAGATCGGCGGGCACATCCTCCAGTCCATAGCGGCCGATTCCAGGACGATACACGGCCCAGTTGCTGAAGTAGCAGACGATTCGAGCCGGCGTGTCACTGCCCAGAATGGCCACTGGACTGCAGCAGATCAGGCCCAGCAGGAGAAGGGCCAGGCGGTGCACTGAAAGGGTTTATATTATTTTGAATACAGTTAACATAACACTTGTAGAAGTTCCCTTTCTTTCTCTAACTTTATCTTTTAGTACTTCAATTAAAATCCCAGGAACACTCCGAATTGTTTTGTAATCGTAAAAGCCTGCTATGTTCCCGGTTACGATTTGTTTTCAAGATCCACGCGACACGCATATATAATTGAGGTGGTTTATGGTCTCCTAAGGTTGAGTGTCCATAATGCTGCACGCTCAAGTTCGTTCACCGACTTGCACTTTGTATGCACGGCCAGGCTTACCCATTTCTTAATGCTCCTCCGCGAGACGGCGATCGGTGAAGAATCGGTGACTATATGTATTTACGGAGGGATCTCCACGTTCTGCGTGCGACGCGGGTTTGGCGTCAAATGACAGTCAAACTCTCGATCAGTCCGGCTTTTATAGTGGGCGGCGGTGGCGAAATGTCGCCTCAGCTAAGTTATTTTTGCAGTCCGGTTCTTGGATTGCGCCTTTGTTCCTGCGTAGGGTGCGTGAGAGGTGTGCGATTCTCCGCACGGGAATGGTCGGTCGGGTCGGGTGGAGGCGAGCAGAAGAACGGGCTTTTGTGTTTCTTCTGGCCTGGCTCTGAGTGTGTGCTCATTTCCAGATCAGTTTAGGTTGTTGTTTCGCCCACTTTCTTTCCGATTGTTTTGCATTCGCATTTTATCTCTCTCTGTCACCCCCTGGTGTTGTTTATGCTCTAGAATTACCATATTTCATTCAGATTCCTGCAAATGGCCTGGATAATGTTACGCTGTGTGCATCCAGGCCTCTCGCTGGGCCATGAAAAGATAACTTGCGGTTAAATCGTTAAAGCAACTTTATTGTTTACACATTTAAACAAAGCCGAAGCTTAGGTCTACGCTAAGCCTATGCGTATGTCAATGTCCAAGGGGGCTTCTTCGGTGCTGGAACTGGTGGGTGCTGCAGTGGTTGAGGAGGAGCTGGTGGTCGCAGGTGGCGGCGTCACAGGAGGAGCCGGTGGTGGAGCTACGCTGCTCGAACTGGGCTGTGGTTGGGGCACGGGAGATCCTTCATTGTTATCTGAAAGAAGTTATTGCAAATTAGTGGGTTACTCTACTAATTAGTATGTTTACTTTATTTTAAGTATTTATTTTATTAAGAGCTTTAATAAGCAATTATAATGAGAAGCTCTTAAAGCTCTTAAAGCCTAGACAAATGTTGGCAGATGATTGGAAAGACTTCTACAAGTTAAATATATTTATAATCCTGTATTATGTCTAAGGAACCTAAGATATACAAGTTTGCTAGTTTTATCACCTTATTTACCTTTTAATATCTAATTTTATTATCTGAATTAACAAATATTTTCTTAAGAATATTTGCCATTTGATATCAGTAAGATAAACAAGCTTTGTACTCAGATTGGCTGTGTTTATAAGCTATATATGAGCACGGGAATGGAAAGTGTTTGCCTATATCTAATTTACAGGTCTCTAGAATTGCCTTTAGATATTGTTTAGCCAATACTCCATGGATTCCCTGAACCACTTTTCAGCTAAAAACTCTTACCCTTAAAAGGCGCCAGTTCAGCTTCAAAGGGTCGCTGATGCTCCTCATGTCCCGGCGGCCCAAAGGTGTTGGGAAACGGCAGAAAGCCGTGCGGAAACGGTTCGAATCTGTGGTGCGGAGGTGGCCCATGGTGTGGATGCTCGAAGCCAAATCCGACATGGTGATGGCAGTCCGGACCCTGACCCGGACCCGGAAACTGGTGATCCCAGTGCCGCTTGTGGTGGCCGTGATTGCCGTCCCCATGATGGCGACGATGCCGATAGTGCTGGACGTGGGCCTGGCTCAAACTCGCAACGGGCGCGGATTCCTCGGCCAATAAATCTTGGCTGGCGAAGGCTCTAAGATGAGAGTGAGCGGAAAAAACCAGGTGAAGCGATGAATATGCGGACGAGAGGAGCGACCACGGATACTAACGCATTCTCGATGCCGGAAAACGGAGCAGCCTGGAGCCGGGGAGCCGCCTGCAGGCTTATCACGGCCAGGAGCGCCAGCTGTGTGAAATATGCGATTGAAATGGGGTCTGGGGCTGGAAATTTACGGCTTGCCGACACGGAGACAAACGCTGGACTTACACGGGCGGGAACTGAGGCTAACATACTGCAGCAGCTGGCAATCCCTGGGCTTGTTCCTGCTTAGCAGTTTATTCTCGTTGGACGTCTCTGCACGGTGGAACCTCACTCTTTAGCCGCGAAACGGCTACTAAAGCTGGCGAGGCGACGACTCACTTTATTCCGCACAATTAATACTTGGACAATGTCGCATGTCGGAGTCGGGGTCGGAATTGGGGTTTTTATCTCCCGCTGCCTTACTCACTCAGGGCTTGAGTTGTTTTTATTCGCATCATCGCCGAGCGACGCCGTAAACCTGATTGGTTAATGATAATTCAGGTTTTTTCATACCCCATCTACATACGCGGCTACGTGCATAAATCGGTTGCTTGTCTTTCGGAGCGTATTGTAATTAGCCGGGCCTGCACTGACCCAGGCCATATTGGTCTGGAATAATAGCCACAAACGCACTGTAATTGCCAGTTAATGTGGCTCAGTGTTGTTAATTTTGCGGTCGCTGAATTGAACCTCATTGACAGTGGTTCTGCCAAAGTGCGAAAACTTTACATTTTATCGTATCTGTCTCTAAAATTAGTCAGGAAATACACTAGGGGAAATTATTCAGATGAGGTATAAATACTTAAACATCTCAAGGAGGTATTAAAAAGCTCAAAATCTGTTTGTAAACATTCAGCAATTTATTCAATATCTATTCATTAAAGAAGTTATTTTTGAGAGATGAAAAGTGAAAGGAATATTCAAGACTATTGACCCTACCTAAAGAGAACACCCATATATTTAATTACACATATTTTACAGTGTATAATGAATATGCAAACCAACTCAGCCGTCGACTGCCACTTACTTTCGATGTAGGCGATCCGCCTAGGCACAAGAGTCACGATTATGCTAATGAGATATGGAACTTTGATAAGGCGGCTTGGCTTGTTTAGAAAGTTATCGAATGCTCCACATTTCTCCCAAAATGCCCTGTCAACACACACGCCCACACACTCCCCTTCCCGGGGGCTTCTGCTTCGATTTCTGGGTCTACTTGACATGCTCGGGGTGTCTTTCAAAATAAAATTAATTCCACAATATTTAATGTTGGGTTGTCAGCACTGGGACTCATTGTGATTCATGGCGGCACAGAGAAGTCCCCTTAACATTGATCTTGAATATTGCCGGCAATTGAGGCTGAGATTCGTCATAAAGGTGCCCAGTAAGTGGCCGGCCAGTCCCACTCGAGTTCCTGTTCCGTGAAACCTTCGGGCAGTTACAATGGAAACAACGGGTGTGAATTTTCAACTATAATCTTTATTGATAACATTTCTCGTTCGCAGTTTATCGTCTTCAACTCTTATCATATTATGACGTACAATTTGTATGTATATGTTTATGTATCTTTATATATATGCAATAAATATTTGTTGTGTAATGTTTCTCATCTTGATTTCTCGGTGTCTAGAGAGTATGCGTGCTTCTAAGCTTGGTGCAGTTGCAGTTTTAAGCCGACATATCCGACAATGTCTATATATATATATGTTCTGTTCAGTGTGTGGGCGAACTTAGAAGAAAACTCGAGGGCAAAAATAATTTACATATGTATACACATCCATATAGCACCGCGAAATGTACAAACAACTTGTGGAATCATCGGTAACTTAGCAGCAATAATATTAATGATTATAATGATAAAAGAACCTTAAACCATCGGTAGCAAATATATGTAACATAATAATCGAAATAACAACTAAAAACTATGAACTTAAGTATACTTTTGTACAATTTTGCATGGATCGTTTCCTCTAGATTCTGCTCTCTATTTAACAATGTCTCGTTGTTCTTTTATTTATGTTTCTTGTGGGCTAGTACGATTATTTGTTTATGTATAGCTTTGAATAGATCTATGCGATTTCAATAACTTTTAAAGTTATGTAGACATTAAATTCAACCAGCAATAGCGTTTAATTTTATATCCATTGACTTGTATGGTATTGTATTCTTTTTGTTAAAAACGTCCCTCAACAGGATCATGCCTTAATTGCCTGGCTAATTGACCTACATTTAAATAATTATATGTACTTGTGTGTATATAGCAGTATGCTCGTTAAATATGTATAATTTTAAATTAATATATGCATGTTGTAGTTCAGCGTTGCCTTCTATATGTTCTTCTCGTCTAAATACAATTGAATTATATTTTCTCAGCTGTTTATAGTATTCCATTATTCATAATTGCGATAGGTACATTTGGGAAAAATTGCAAAGGTCTAGAAGTGCTCGGAGTGCGCTGTGCGTGCTGCTCTAGATTGATGCCACTGCTGTTGATATTCTGCTGATTGACTGACTGATTGATCTTAAAAACTGGTTCATATCAAATGCAATAATATTGGCTCCAAAATTTGTTCAAATGCCGTAACTGCCCGTTGGCTTGGGTTACTTTCTTTTGTAGAGAAAATGCGCTACTCTCGAAAAGTCGGTTACAAAAGTCTTCAAAGTTATTGTTTTAGTTGTCGTGAATGAGTTTTGACCGATCTGCCGCTCAGGAACGTATTTGATTCGCCTCGACTCCGAATTAAATAGTTTATATTTAATCGCTGACACTATTTTATGATGGTGTAACCATCGACTTGCCTACGGTTCAAGAACGCTCGCTAATTGTGTGTTTAATTGATATCGTTTGAATGACTGTAACACCCTTACATTGATATGTTGAATCTTTGATTTCCATATTGTATATGTTGTATATATATAATATAATATGCATAGTATCATTAACGCAATAACAATCGTTTTCTCGCTCCTTCCGCTCGCACAAAATTCGTTAATATTCCTCTCTGATTTCGATTTTTCGATTTTTCGATTAGCAATAGTCTTTTCCACGGATATATCGTGTGTATAACTCCCATATAACTCAGTCGTCACATCTATGAATTGATTCGATTTTCGGTTAAAATTGTTAGCAAATTTCCTAGTTTGATTCTCAAGATAAATGCAGCGGATATTGTGCCTGATTAAAGTAGTGTATTCGCTAATCGGAGTTAGTTATTTAGTTGCAGTTTAGTTGTCGCGCTTAGCTGTAGAAATTGTCGCGTTGCTGGAATATCGGCAGTGGTTCGCTTGGTGACTCCGATCGGTTCTCGTCCTCCTGGCCAGCTCTTTCGGCCGACTTTGACATGGCTTTCTCTGTGGGATTAACAGAAACGGAAACAAGTTAGCTTATCGAATCGAAAAAGTATCTCTTCTCTGACCACAACCTTCCCAAGCGTGCTGTAAAAAGTTTGGAGTATAAAAAAGTAGATACACCGATAACCGTACGGAAGTATATATGTAGGGTTTGTTTTGTGTGGGTTTATTGGCTACAAGTTTGGAGTTTTTCTTGGCAGTGTGTTTGTTTCTCGTTACTGGTACTCCTGGTACTCCTGTCTTAGCTGTTTTTGTTGGTGCTTTGAGCTTATACTTACTCGGTCTGGTTCTTGGCTCGATTTGGCAACTTTTACACGCAGGTTAGGCTGTGCACAAATTTAGTTGGAAACTAAGCTATTTGCATTAAATTTAATTCCAAAACTTTCTCAAACATTTCTTTGGAGAAACATTTCTTTAATAAGCTTTCTGGTGGCAAGGTTTTTAACACAATACTTCTCTGACAGGACATTGAACTTAAATCTTTGTTTTTACTCCTATAAATATTCAAGGAAGGCTTACTAGTTTGAGAAATTAACTTCTTTATAAGGTCTGTCGTATCCTTGTTTAACTTGCCAATATAATTGCACTTTGGTGCTTGTATTAAAGACTGTGCTCAGTACTGTGGAGTGTTGCTAATGTTAGTTATTGATTTTTGGAATGTTTGGTAAGTTTTGTGTGGTTTGCTTGTGTGTGACTGGGTGGTTTAGTGTTTCGAGTGCAAGTTTCACTTATATTTCAAGGCCTAAAGTTATAAATTAAGGCGTGCAGGTCCAATATAGTGACTAGGCTAAGCAGAGTTTGGCGCGTAATAATAATATTATATAAAATATGCACGGCATGGAAGCTACAGTACTTGTTTATGGTTTATTTATGGTTATTGTATTAACGAAATGTGTACAAACCTGGACTTACGGAATCGTATTTCTGTTGTTCTGGTTGTTGTTGTTGTTCTTGTGCTTATTTGTTGTTGTTGTACTTGTTCTTGTTGCTATTGCGTTGCTGTTTATACTTGTTGTCGTTTGTTTTTCATATTTTTGTTGTATGGTTTTAGTATTTCTGTTGTGAACTTGCTGGAGTGAGTTTCAGTGAGTTTTTAGCATGCTGTAAATCTCAACTTCGCGTGTGTTCTTGTTGTTATAACTGCAGTTACTGTATGCTTAGGTGTTACGTTCTATATGTGTATGTTTGGTATGTAAAAGTACGTATTGCGAACAGCAAATTCAACGCGAACCCCTCTCACTTATCGATTTGCAAACAAAAACACACAACGTGAACGAAAACCAAATGCAAGGCAAATAAAAACACAAAATGTGAACAGAGACAACTCGACTGGCTACTTGCGGATTAGTTGTGACTAGTGGGATTGCCTAGAAAATATGCAAGAAACAAAACGAATAAACATATAGTAAATCATACAGAATGCAAATGCAAAAACAAGTAATTATATTGAATAATTTCATAGAGGGTTAGTATTAATTATAATGTAACTGAACTTTATTCAATGTGCGTTCTCGGTGAGGAATGCCTGATCTAAATAAATACTTTGTTTTGAAATAATACAACAATGGAAAGTTAAGAACAAACTTCCATTAGGGCTCAGTGAGATTCAGACCTCTAATTTTAAAGTTCCCCAAACAATTTTACTTCTCAAATTAAGAACTCTTTAGAAATTTAATTTTAAAGTTCCCAAAAACAAACCAAATGTAAGAACTCTTTAGAAATTCGTCTTCGTGGTCTGGCCAACGCTGCGTATACTCAATATGTGCAATATGCAGTTCATGGAACTCGCTTCGATGGTTACTTAATTTATGATTAGTTATACATAAACTGACCAGGTGAGGTGTATGAGAGGGCAGTGTGTGGGCCACAGGTTTGAGATGTACGATTGACTGCTGACAGTGTCTGAAGTGTGGAAGTGGGTGTGACTGTGGGTGTGGGTGTGTGAGAAGGGGTCATGAAGGACTATCATCGACGTGGCTCGCAATGAGGTGACGGGGAATGATGATGATCTTAGAGAGAAACTTGATTCGAACGGGGGAAGCAACGCTTAGATTAGATGGTAGGACTGCTTATGATATGTATTATTATTAATCATCTAGAAATCAGAAAGAGTTGAAAGAAGATATAGAGATTAGAAGAGAGCATAGAGTTGACAGTTCGGAATGAGGGGCATCTCGGGTGGGGCACTGGCACGGTTAGAGTACACTGAATAAACGCTTAGGTATATACACACATAACACTTAGGTCTATGGGTTCGATTCGGTGGTGGGATATTATTAGTAAAAACGGAAGAACATGGAACAGAAACTCAACTTGCAAGGCCTTGCATTATATGTTTGCAATATGGGATTTGCTTCGGGATTACTTCGTTGGGAACTTAACTTAACTCTCTGCAGTTAGGAGACAGTGCATCCTAGGCTGACTGTACTTACCGGCCACGATCTTGCTGACCTGCATCACCTGCTGGGCCAGGATCTGATTAAGCTGCAGCAGGTGCTCGCGCTGCTTCTTCTCCGCATTGATTTTGCTCGGCGGCAGGCTCTCATTTTCCTGGAAAATTATTGCTCTTTAAAAACCCATGTTCAGGCAGTGAATTGATAGGAAAAACTCACATTGCTGCTGAGAGGCGCCTCGGACAGCATCTTCTTGATGGACTCCACCTTCTCCTGGCGACGCTTCTTCTCCTCCGGCGACAGCTCGGGCGTCTGTTTAGGATAAAACATATTTATAAATAATATTTAATATATTATCCATCAATTACTCACTGTTTCTGGTATGTAACGCTCGGGTATGACTATTTTGTTGGGTGCCAAGAGCAAGTTGTCAATGGTGTTCTCCGAAATCTTCTCACCCTGTCCCAGGGCCGAGCGAATCACATCTGGGGCATTCATCCGCGGTCTCAGAGCCACCTCCATGTCCAGATCGTCGCGGGCTCGCCAGTTTGTGTTCTAGAAGAAAGATTATAAATAGAAATTAATGAACATTTCAGATTAATCCCATATATCTGCACTCACATTTCGATTCATGTCGTTCTCCGCCTGCACCTTCTCCATGGCCTTCTGGTTGACATTGTTTGGCGCCGTGTAGTGTCGCCTCTTCTCGCGGGGCACCGCTCGGCGGTGCTTGTGCGGCGGCGGCACCTTCTCCACCACCTTCTCGGTGTCCTCCGAGGCCGAGCCGGCGGACATTTCGTTGATGATCTGGCGGGCAGCCACGCTCTGGAACACCGGCTCCGGACTGATGTCCGTGAGGCTCTTGTTGAGGCTCTGCAGGGAGTCGGTCTTGGTCCTGAGGGCCACGCGGGCACTGTCCCGCGAGGGATTCGCCTGCTGCTGGAGCTGCTTGGCGAAGTAGGCATTGGCCAGTGGATTCAGGTGCTCCCTCTGCTCCCGCTGCGACTGATGGTGGTGGCCATTGCTCTGCGGGGCCGGTGGCGGCGGCGGCTGGTGCTCGTAGTTGCTGTTCCGGTCGTAGTCGAAGCCACCGTTGTAGTGGTGGCCGTTCTGCTTGCCGTTCATGTGGCGACTGTGCCGCGGCTTGGGGGGCTCACTGTAGTTCCGGGGCAGCGACTTGGACCGGCTGTGGTGGCCATTGCTCATCTGCTCCTCCAAGCTCTGGGCGTACAGCTGCTGCTGCTCCCTTTGCTGCTGCTGCTGCTGCTGCTGGGCATAGTGCTCTTCCTCCAAGACCTGGTCCAGGTTCTGTGTGGAGCTGCTGAGGCCCCTCTCGCTGCGATCGCGGTGCCTCCGCTCCGACTCCCGCTTCACAATCCTCACCGTCTTGATCTCCTGCTTCTCCAGGCCGGTGGCGAAGGGATTGCTGTCCAGGAACCCATCGCTGTCCACTCCGCTCATCTCCAAAGCATCGCTGCTACCACCGCCGTTGTATCGGCTGTAGTCGCTCAGCTTGGTGGAGGCATTGTTGGTGTCCACATACAGGGGAGTGGACAGGTTCAAGCTGGAGTCATTCAGCTGCTGGCGGCTGCCGCTCCGCATCATGTTGGCATCCAGATCCGTCTCTGTCCAGCTCGTGGAGTTGCTGCGCTTCTTCAGACTGCCATTGGTGGAGCCACCGCCATTAATCTCCTTATTCCCAATTTCCTGGTACAACCTGGTTGAGTTCTCCGTGAGCTGGCGCACCGCCGAGCTGAGTTCGTGGCGCTGCCTCTGCATGTCGCCCACCAGGGACTGGACTCTCTCCAGCTCCGACTGCAAGACGGCGGCGGTCTGGTCTCCATTGATGTGGGCTGCATCGCTAACCAGTCCGTTGGCGGCGTCTCCCCGGCTGGCCTGGACCTTCTGGCGCAGGAGCAGAAGCTCCTGCTCCAGGTGGGCATTGCCGGCCACTGTCTGCTCCAGTTTCTGCAAGGCAAGATTTCGGTTAGATTGGGATGTCCTTTGGGTGTGGGAATGGCACATGCAGCAGAGGCTACAAACATGAGAAGTCTTTTGCATTAATCCTGACATAATGGGTTTAATGAATGTAATTGAGTGATTTTTAAGACACTTAATATCACTTATAAGTACTATATCAGGTCGGTGATATATCCTTCAATGCGAGGGTGGCTTGAAAGGATTCAAAAATTAGTTGTTAGTTACACAAGCGACATGCGAAGCTCAAGCAGACAAGTAACACGCAGCTGACACGACTCACGTGGACCAAAAATGCAAAAAACTTCTACTAGGCACCTTGGATACCTTTGAGTTCTCGGCCAGCAGCTGATGGACCCGCGACAGTTCGCGCTCCAGGATGTGCTGCTGCTTCTTGGCCGCCTCCAGGGCCATCGGGGTGGCATTGCTGTCGTGGATGCGAGCCCTGAGTCCGCCCAGAGCGCGCTCGAGGTCCTCCTTGTCCCGCTGCAGACTCTGCAGAGTGCCGGACTCCTCCTGCAATAGCTGATCCAGTTGGTACAGCTCACGTACCTTGGCCTGAAGGGAATGTATTTCAATATTTATTCATGATTTATGATTTATTTTGTGAGATCCACCTGCAACTCCGCCTGGTTGGGACTGAGGCGCTCCCACTGCTGCTGCTCCTCCTGCAGCATGTGCCGCTCCTGCATGCGCTGATTGAACTCCAAGCGCTCTATGGTAACGGGCTGGACCCGACCATTGGCATCGTTGCGGTACAGCGATCCCAGCTTGACCATGTTATCTACCAAGTTGACCAGTGGCTTGCTCTTCTCGTAGTGCCGCTCCAGGTCCAGTAGGTGCTGCTTCAAGTAGTCCAATCTCTGAATGCTCTCGGCTCTGGTCAATCCCTCGGCACTGCGCAGTCGGTTCTGTGGGATTCAACATGGAAAGTGTCAGTTACTCCCGCCAAATTAGTGGATCAGTTAGACAGATATCTTAAGGAGTTAGTCACAGAAGAACCAGCACCAGGTTAGCCCCCACCGATTAGCAAGGATTAATCAATCGTTTATCCACCTGCACATCGTGTATGTCGCTGCAGCACTGCTCGATGGCCCTGGCAGTCTGGCTGCTCTGGCGCCTCAGCTGGATCAGCAGCAGGACCAGCTCCTCGTGGGTGCGGCTCAGCAAGTCCCCGGCCGACACATCCAAGTTCTGTGGGTTGGGCGAAATGGTGAGTCTGGGAGTCAAGGGGATCAGCTTCCGAGTGCCAGGAATAAACCCTCCCTAGTCTCAACCTGAAATGGAAAATGCTACCCCCCTGGAAGTGAGGACTCACCCTTATCTGGCTGCTTGTCTCCCGCTCCAGCATGTCGATCTCCGCCCGACTGCCAGTGCGTCGCATCCGGAACTGCTGCTGCTGGTGCTGCGGCGTCGAGGTGGCCAGTTGGACGCCATTGCCGGCGTAGAGTCCGCGATCCGTCAGGACCGTATTCTTGGCATACTTCGTCTCCGCGGCTCCTCCGTAGTAGGGGGCGAAGGCGGACGCCTCCTGCTGCATGGCGTCCGAGGGATCCGGCTTCACCGTCAGGTTGCCCATGGGCAGGTTGCTCACATTGCGCACGGAAATCGAGGCTACAAGTCGGGGAGAGATTCGATTAGGCGCATTAGGGTATTTCAGATGGTCTTGGAGGCGGCGGCGGGCTTAGAGTAGTTCAATGCGTGCGCGAAATATTTAGAAAAGCATCAGTAATCGGTTAGCGAATGCCGGAAATAGTTCTCCTCTAATTTAGTTCTTAATTTCGCTGGCTCTTTGTTTGTTTTTTGTTTTTTGTTTTTTGGGAGGGATAGAAACGGGGTATGGCTACGGGTGCGAGGGATCAAGCGGAAGTCGTGGCTTAGTCTCCTGAGGCTGCCCAAGAGATGTATCTATCTATCTATTCTATGTATCTATCTGCGGGATTCCCAACTCTACGGCGTGACTGGGAGGGCGAGTGCATCGTGTGTGAGTGATGAGAGGTGGTGACTGGTGAGTGGTGAGTGGCATATGTACAAGCGCCTTAATGACTTAATGAGATATATGGATGGTTGTGGGTATTTGATAAATAAATATAAGTTTGCTTACCAGTTGATTAATTAAACAAAACAACACAACAATAATGACGACAACAACAGCAACAGTAACAAATCAATCAACAAAAACAAATAGAAGTGCTCTATCTCCAACTGAGTTCATGAAATAAAATAACTCGCAGAATGCAAACAGAAGTGGAAAATGGAAAATGGAAAATGGAAAACTGAACTAAAACCAGGCAGGGCCTTGCATATTTTTGGGCGGTGGGAGAGGCAGCCGCCTCATTGGTTGTTGTTGCTGCTCCTCGTGGACTTTTTCAGGGGATTCCCATTGGCGTCGTCGCCGCTGCTGTTCAGCTGCTGGATGATGGAGCGCACATTGCTGGTGAGGGGCAGATGAGCAGCTGCTCCTGTGCTGGGTGTCCCTGCGGGGGTGTCCGTGTTGCTGTGACTCTTCATCAGGCCACTGGACATGGCGTCCCACTGGCGGATGGTCTCGCGATCCAGCTCATTGGATTTGTGGGACAAATTCGAGGCAGTCTCCTCTCGCAGCACTTCGTACACATCCGAGTCGGTCTGATCCTGATCCTGGCCCAGGGTGGAGTTGTCCAGCAGCTGCACATAGACATCGTGCTCGTCGTTAATCTGGGATTGCTGTGGCTGCCGTGGCTTCAAGCTGTCATTGACATAGGTTACTTCCCTGGTTAGCTTGACCTTGGGCGTGGAGCTGGACACTGGGCCCGAACCCGTACCTGGGCCAATCCTGTCCAGGTCGTCCAGGGAGCGGGCATGCCTCTGGGATACCCTGCGCAGGCTCTCCCGCCAGAGGGCATCCTCCTCCCAGAGCAGCTCGCCACCTAGAACTGAGAGGTTGGTATGGGCATTATTCGACGGGGTCTGGCTCTTGCCTCCGGCCTCAGCATCTCCATCTGCATGTTCACCAGCACCATCGTGGTTAGGGGCTCCTCCTCCTCCACTTCCACCATCCAACGGGATGCTACCACCAATCGTCTTACGAGCGAGGTTTGTGTTTTTAGTAGTTGTGAGATATGAATGTGATGGGTTTAGTGCGCCACTACCGCCACTCTCCGGTGGCTCCACTGCGTCCAACTTCAGCTTCAGGTTGTTCAGCTTGTTGCTCAGCTTCTCGTTGTTGTCCTTCACGCAGTACAGGTTCTTGCTGTCGATGGCCTGATCCTTGTCCACCAGAGCATCCACATCGAACTGCTGGTGCCTGTCGATGGGGTTGTGGATGTGCGCAATGTTCAGGCCATGGGCGTGGATCTCCCGCTGGTTATTCAGAGTGGCTGCCGCCGTGGGCAGCTCCGAGTAGTAGTACGGAGCCGACTGGGTGGAGATGTTGCTGTTGTTCCTACTGTGCATGACCATAAGGGCCGCTGCGGCGCCCTCACCCAGCTGCTGGATGGAGTCCGTGGAGGAGAGGAAGTGTATGTTGCCGTAGAAGTGCTGCTCCTCGTCCTCGGCGTTGCGGAACGTCTTCGGCGGCTTAATGAGATTGGTTAGGATGTCGGCTCCCGCCGCTGCATTGGCATCGTTCAGCAGGTGGTGGCTGGTGGGCGTGGCCTGGCCTGGCCCGGTGGACAGGTGCAGGTGACTCAGGTAGGTGTCCAGCTCGTGGCTGCTCAGCGTCTCCTCGAACTGCTCGCTCAGCGACTCGATCTCGCTGATGGACTCCTGCGACAGCGGTCGCCTCGAGCGCTGGCGATCCAGCTCGGAGTCGGACCGCTGCCGGAACTCCACGGACTCGCTCTCGCTGCTCAAGGGCAGGGAGTTGTTGCTGGTGCAGCGCTGCTGCTGGCCTCGCCGGCGGTACAGATCCAGGTCGGAGGAGGTGCGGGAACCACTGTTGTCCGTCAGCTGGCAGCTGTAATTGGAGTCCGACAGGGTGCGGGCATGGTGCTGCTGCGGCGTCGTGGCTACCACCTGCAGCCTCTGTGGAGGAGTGGCCCTCACCTTGGTGAAGTGATCGGGCAACGAGAGGCGACTGCTCTTGAGGGTGGGACTCGGGACTGCCTTGGGCAGGTTGAGGGACGTGTTGCTGGCATGCATCTTGGGCAGTTGCTCGTAGGAGAGCGTGACCTTGCTGTGGCTGTCCCGTCTCTTCACCGTATCGTAGTGCTCCGAGGAGAAGATCTCCTCGGTCTTCAGCTCCTCCATGGGCGGAGGTGAGTCGGGTATGGGCGGTGGTGGCAGGATCTCGCTGTCCGAGCTCTCTGCGTAGTTGTTGAGGGGCGTGGAGGCCCCCAAATAGTACGAAGCTGGCCTGAAGGTGTCCGACAGACTGAAGCGCGATCTGGAGCGGAGTTTCTTGGCCTCCAGTTGCTGCCGGCTGCTCTCGTCATCGGCATCGGAGCTGTCGCTGGCCAAGGCCAGGGCACTCTTGGCCGGCTTGAGGATGTCCGGCATGTCCTTGCCCTGCCGCTTCTTGGTCTTTTTCTTCAGGGACTCTGCCCCCGGCTTCTTGCCCTTCTTGAGGGTGGACCGACCTGAGGAGCAGTGGGCATCATCGGTGGGCGGAGGCAGAGGGGCTCCCTTGACGCCGGCTAACTCCATATAGACCGGCTCCGATTTGGCGGCGAACTTGAAGCTGCTGGAGCTGGTGCTGGCCAGGCACATTATCTCGTAGTTTCCCTTGCTGTCTTCGTCCTGCATGCCCTTGGTCATCTCCACATAGTGGTTCTCCTCCTCCTCGTAGCTCTCGTGGCTGGCCACCAGTGTCAGGACACCTGGCTGACCCAGTTCCGCCTTCTTGGGCGTCATGGGCAGGTAGTGACTCTCGTCGAACTGCTGCTCGGTGGGCGTGATGGGCTCATTGACATATATCTGCTGCAGTTCCCTCTCCTCCTTCTGCTCCTGCTCTCGGAGCTCTATTTCCTGGGCTTTTGTGGCTCCGTCATCATCATCCTGGGCCAGGGCCTCGTCTATGTCATCGTCTGTGTACTCCTCGCAGGCAGTGCTCTCGTCCTCGTCCTCGTCGTCCTCCTCCTCCATGTCAGACCCTCTATCATGTTCCTCCTTCTCTAGTTCCTCTAGTTCCTGCCCCGGCATGGGCTTACTTTCCGCCGTGGGTGTCAGGTCCTCCTCCGGCTGAGGCTGCTCCACACTCACATCGAGCTGCTGGCGCTGCTGCTCCTTGAACAGCTTGAGCTGCATCAGCATGGGCGTCTCCTCGGGATCCGTAATAGCTGCCTTGCACTCCGGGGACTTGCTGTCGGGGATTGGCCTGCCAAACTCCATGTTCTCATAGTTGCTGACCAGCTTATTGTTGTACACGGGCACATAATTGGCATTCTGCGGCGACTTGGGCGCCTTTTTCTTTGGCAAAATGGGCAGGGGCTGCTCTGCCAGCTCCTCCTGATCCTCATGCTCCTCTAGAGCCACCTCATTTGCCTGGGGCAGGTGTAATTT
Organism: Drosophila pectinifera; assembly: GCA_008042775.1. Classification (NCBI taxonomy): domain Eukaryota; kingdom Metazoa; phylum Arthropoda; class Insecta; order Diptera; family Drosophilidae; genus Drosophila; species Drosophila pectinifera. Next base: position 8,271 of record VNKC01003806.1, on the reverse strand, counting down.
GAGCTTGGGTCGCTCCGCCTCGGCCTGTTTGGGCTGCACCTGAATAATGCGGGTCTTGCTGGCCTCGTGCACCTTTAAAATGGGTTTTAGTTGGAATTTGGCAGATCCTGTGGAGGTGCCAGTCCCTGATGATGGTGTGGGCTTGGGACTCTCTAAGTTTCTAAGGGATTCTATTGCTGCTGTTGTTGCTATTGCTACAGTTGCTGTTGCTGCTATTGAGGTACCTATTGCTGTTGTTGTTGCTGCTTTAGATGGTGACCTTCCTGCCGCCGCTTTATACAAGGTATCATCATCATCCACAGTGCCAGCTGCGTATCGTGCGTTTTGTTTATGTTTTAGCGAGTTTGTTTTTTGGATTTTGTTCGATTTTGTTCATTGTTAAATTTACAGCATTTACAAATTGTGAGGCATGGTTTTTAGAAGTAACCAAAAACGAATTATTTTATATAGTACGTATGGAAAAGAAGAAATATAAAACATATTTGTATATCTTGCTGGTTGGCATGTAATTAAATTCAATTCAATCAAGTGGGTTGTCGATTGCGCTATGGGCCCAGGATTGAGTTTGAGTTTTATTTCATAGTTTTATTTATTTGTTGTTTTTTTTTTTTGGTTTTTTTGGGTTTTAGTGCGAAGTTTACAGCGGCATTTAGTAGTGGAAATACCAAGCACCCGGTGGTTGTCATGATGGGAAAAACGTAGTATATGGAATGAAACAAGTCCGAAACGTAACTACGCCAACAAATGTTTACTAAACCCATGAAAGATAGAGAGATAGTTTTGTGAAATAAAGAGATTTATCGACTACAGAAATGTTTGTTTTATGTTTTCGGCTTTGGTTAACCCCATCATCCTTGCTCCACCAAATAAAAGCAAACCACGATATATATGCTATATAAATGAACCATATTTGTTTGATTTTTGTTTTAGACTCAAACCCGATTGGAATGTTGCCTACTTTTCGGCGGCGCCTCTAAAATACTCGTGTTCTTAAAATTGAAATTGGAAATTGCTTCTGTTGGCTGTGTGTGTGTGTGTATGTGAGAGAGAGTGTGTGCGAGTGTGTGGATGGATGGTGTGTGGGTGTGCGCACGGCAGGAAGGTTTCGTTGTTTGGTTTCGAATTCGCTCAACTAGATTTTGCGTCTTGCAACTAATGGCCATTTATCTTTTTTCTATTATTTAATTAATCGTATTTACTAGGCCATAAAAACGCAACAAGGCAGTAAAAAATGTATAAAGACACACAAATATTAAACTACGTGAAGCTTTTAATTGTTTAGTCTGGCGGCGGGTCGAATTAAATTAGCATTGTAGAAATAATAAATTAAGGCTTGTAGAAATAGTTAAATGAGGGGAACTAAGCCACTGAAAGTGCTTTTGTTTAAAGATTTTTTCCTACAGTTCAGGAGAAGACTTGACAGCTATAAGACTACAAACTGAAGGACAGACAGGCAGTTGTGGTTATCTGACATGCAACTAACTGAAAGCAAGGCCAAAGAGCAAATGAAGGGAAAAAATGCGGAGCGAGGAGCAGCGCGGTTAGCAACAGCTACAGAGCCACATAAGTACATCTACGAATAGGACATACTATACTATATATATATACTATATTGATGCAACAGAGATACATATAAGCCACGTCCATGCGCACGCATTATTTGCTCACATTATATTTGTTAGCTTTGCAAATTAAATTAGTAAATATCAATTATAAAGCCATGGAAAAATCAGCAATAATCAGCAATAGAAATCCGAGAATATTTTTTATTTAAGTTTCTAAAGAAAATACTTTGATCTGTTGATTTATCATATTATTTTTCATTAAATAACTCTTGATATATGTAGGAAAAATCGAATAAAGAAGCCAAAGAAATATGAGAATATTTTTATTTAGGTTTCAGAAGGAAATACTTTGATTTTATGGACTTTTCATATTATTTTTCATTAAATAAATCTTGATATATGTATACAAAATTAGCAAAAGTTGCGAAAGAAATGCGAAAATATTTTTTATTTAGGTTTCAAAATAAAATACTTTGATTTTACGGACTTATTATATTTTTCATTAAATAACTCTTGATATTATGAGCTTTGTTTAATTTTTAATGAAAAAACATAATTTTGGATCGAAGTAAAAATGATTTTTTTTTTTGTTTAAATCTATATAGACTTATCATATTAATATTCATTAAATAACTATTGATATTATGGTTTTATTTTTAATAAAAAATTCTACTTTTAGATCGAAGTAAAAATACTTTTACTTGGTTTGTTAGCAAATCTAACCAAGAAGAGATTAGAAAACATTAAAATGTAATAGATTTTTAAGCAATAATAATACAATGCATTGCAAATAAGGAGACGCATTATCGTGGCTATGGATACGAAATAGAGGCAGTGGTAGATACAGATAAAGATACAGATACAGATAGAAGTACTAAGTAGGAACAGAGTTGAAGCCAAGCAAAATGGGGACTAAGTTTAAGGGAAGTCATCGCTGGTTGGCACTCACCCTCATCGTCCGAGGAGTAGCTGTTGTACACCACTCCGCCAGGACCCACATTGGCCTGGCTCTCCGATCGGGATCTCTGGATTCCAGCGGCTGACGGGGGGTTGCCTGCTCCGGAGGCACTAGCATTGCCATTGCCATTGCCCATGAGACCGGTTTTGCCCGCCTGGGGGCCATAGCGTGCTCCGCTGGCCACGGCCGTGGACGCCAGCAGGATGTTCGGGTTGCTGCCCAGCTTGGACATGGCGGACATGTTGCTGCCGCCCTGCTGGATGCCCTTTCGCGTCAGGGGCGACTGCAGCATGCGCTGCTTCCACTCGAGCAGCCGCTTCATGGACTCCTCCCGCTTCCGCTCCCCATCCTGGTTGTGCTGCGGTGAGTTGGACGCCCCGGTGGGCGAGGTGGTGGTGGAGTTGCCGGCCGAGTAGTCGTCGTCCATGCCGCCCGCCCGCTTGGGCAGCCGGGCGCTGGCCGAGCGCAGGAACTGCTCGTTCTTGCTGATGATCTCCTGCGTGGACATCGAGGGCGGGAAGATGGAGCCCGGATGCACGTTCAAAGGCGGCAGGTCCTCCTGCTGCGGCGACTGCAGCTGCGAGGCCACCGAGCGTCCCTGACTCGCGGAGCGGCTCATCCGCGGCATGCTGCTGGCCACTCCGCCCTGGGCCTGCGCCTCGGCAAGCAGCTCCTGCCGCTTGTAGGCCCGCTCGTAGGGATTCTCATAGCCAATGGTGTTCACCCCGGAGCCAAAGTCTCCGGCGGAGGTGCGGTAACTGCCCGCCTGCTGCGGCTGGGCTGCTCCGCCTCCGCCACTCTGCAGATACAGGGCGCTCTTGCGCATCTTGTCCGCGTAGCTGGCCTCCGAGTAGTAGAAGCTGTCCGGCGTCCGGTTGATGTCCAGACTGGACTTGGGCCTCGGGGCCCGGCCACTTTCCTGCTGGCTCTGGGCCACCGCCGCGGCGGCAGCGGCTGCCGCGGCCTCGGCACGCGCCTCGTACTCCAGAAAGTCCGCCGAGTGCGGACGCACTATGGCCGCCACGGAGCGGGCACGCAAGTCCATGGTATTGATTAGTTGATCGGCGGCGCTGGCCTGCGGAATTGGGTTGAAAAACAGGAGTAGTTAGTAGTGGACATTAGGTGGAACCAAGTGAGGAAGGGTTTCCATTTCTAAGTGGTTCTGCACTTGCAATAATCGGAAATAATTATTAAATGTAATGAAACTTTACTTTGAAGTAGTCTCTCTCTTAAATCAGAGCTGGCCTTACAGAGCCCCTGAGACCCCTTGAAAGCTAGACGCTGTCTTCTGCCAGGCTTTTCTTATTGTGGGATCTACTGGCCAAGTTCTGAAAATATCTGGGCTGGCCCTTAGCTGGTTCGACACTTGGCAGGCGCTTCAGAACAAGCTCCGGGACAGCTGGTCTCGGGCCCAGAGCCTTTGGCCATAAATCATGCACGCGACTCATTTCCCGGCCAACTTTCAGTGCCTGACCTGACCCACTAAGCAGCTGCTCCCGACGCCACTCCCTCTCCCTTTGGCGAACTCATAAAGTTGCATTCGAGGAAATTGCTGCACTGCGGCCAGGAATGGGAGAGGAGCCCGCTTTGAAGAAACGTCTACAATTTAGCAACCCACTGACACACTAAAGTCCAATTAAGGAGTGCGCCGCGGACTGCGAGGCAGCTGCTTGAAACCGAAAGTTTCCGCACAAGACTGGCCCCCAGTCCGTCCATCAATGGGTGCACTTTGCCCGGCACACACTCACTCGGCCGCTCCACCTGAGGCGGCCTTTGTGTGTGCAGGAAGGAGTTATCTCGGCGGGAGCAGGCGCCCGGCAAGGGCAAATAAAAGTGAAAAGCTGATACGTGCCGAGGTGGAGTCCACCAGACCGGGACTTTGCAACTAGGTCAGCCCTCCCGGGCTATTGTGAGCTGTGAGTGCAGCTCCTCCGCTCGCTGCAATCAGACAACATCAAGTGGCTTCGCAGATGATTTGCTGGGCTGACCTTCGTCGGTGCCACGCCCCCGAGTTTCAGGCTCCGGGCTTCCAAGTGCCCATAAAGCCGTGGATGCCGAGTCAAGTGGCAGGTCGTCAGCAATCGCAAAAGCAATCGCAATCGGAATCGCAGCTCGTTGCTGCCTCGGGGCAGCGGTTGGTCGCTTTGATTGCCACTGCGAAGTGCACTGCTGGCGTGGGAAAACACAGATATCTGCTGGCCAAAATATTGGGATTTGAAAGATCTTGACCAGATCTATTACCTTTGAGGGCACTATACACTAGACCTTATAGCTACCAGGTCACCAATCAAAAGTGAAGTTGAAGAAATCTCTTTGAAATGATTCTTTTAACTGAACTCTTCTTGAATCCTAACAAACTTGGCTGGCTCATCAAGGTTTAAGATTCAGGCTAGGGGTCAGCCCTGGCTTCCTGCTCATCCTGCTCATGTTCAGTTCCTGACTTTTGGACGATCTTGACCAGATCTATTACCTTTAAGGGCACTATACTCTAGGCACTATAGCTGCCAGGTCTCCAATCAAAAGTGAAGTTGAAAAGATTTCTTTAAAGTGATTCTTTTAACTGAACTCTTTCCTTGAATCAAGGTTCAAGATTCAGACAAATGGCCAGTCCTGGCTACCTATTCATTCTACTCTCGTTCAGTTCCAGACTTTTGCCAGATCTTGACCAGATTGGTTAATTTTAAGGGTACTATACTCTAAGCATTATAGCTCCAATCAAAAGTGAAGTTGAAAATATCTCTTTAAAATGATTCTTTTAACTGAACTCTACTGGAATTTTAACAAAGCTGGCTGGCTGTTTGGGGTTCAAGGTTCAGACTTTTGGGTCAGACCTGGCTAGCTGCTCATCCTACTCCTGATTCAGCTTCTCCACTTACCTCCATGTGATTGGGCGTGTAGCGCTGCGGCATGGCCGGCACATGCTTGCTGCCATCGTAGCTGGGCGGGCTGAGGGGACGCCGGTAGCTGGCCGCCTCCTGGAGCAACGCCTCCTGGGCGGACATGGCGCCTCCAGCTCCTGCTCCTGCCAGCTGTGACATGTTGTAGATGTCCTCGTAGTCCGCAGCAGCGGCTGCGGCGGCGAAGAGGCGTTGCTGCTTGGACCGCCCATAGGCGTCCGGAGTGCGTCGCTCCGCCTGCAGAAGCTGCTGCTGGGTGGGATAGACACCGCCCGCTCCCTGGCGCTGCTGCATCAGCTTGGCCATGTACATCTCCCGCTCGCCGTAGATCTCCTCGGCGGCCCGCTGCTGCTGCAGCCGCGCTATCTGCGCCTCCATGTCCAGCTGCTGCTGCTGGAACTGCGCCTCCAGGTGGTCCAGCGAGTACTGCTGCTGGGCCTGCTGCAGCTGCAGGGCGGTGGACACGTGTCCCGTCCGAGTGTCGTAGATGGCATGGTGCTGCTGCGGCTGCTGTTGCTGCTGCTGAGATCGTTGGTGCTGCTGCTGCTGCTGCTGGTAGAGTTGCTGAGTGGGCGACATGAGCCGGCGGCCAGAGTGCTGCTGCTGCTGCTCGTGGTGCTCGGGGGAGGGCGAGGAGTAGCCTCCGTCGTTGATGCGTCTGGGCTTGGGCGGGGCATTGGCATAGAGCGGCTGGCCACCGCCGCCTCCATTGCTGCCACCACCCCCATTGCCTCCGGTATTATCCGAGGAGGGAGTCGGCTGTCCCTTGCTGGGCTGCGATTGCAATGTATGAATCCCGGAATCGGAGTTCTCGCCGCTGTGATTCAGCGAGGAGTTCACACTGGGCTCCGACTCCCCGCTGCTGGGCGCCTGCATTAAGCTGGCGGCCGCCAGGGCCCTGACCCACTGCATCATGGCCTCGGCATTGTCCGCGGCCAGCCAGTAGGTGCGCATGTTCTGGTGCTCGCACTTGAAGGCAAACTTGCGGTAGATCTTGTCCTCGGGCAAGCAGGCGGATACGCGATACGAGGGCAGCAGCACGGAGCCCAGGAGCTTCTCCTCCTCGGGCCCCTTGTAGTAGTACAGGCAGTACTCCGCCAGGACGAACCATCGCTTGCGCCACACCTTCAGGCCATCGGATCCCTGCTTGTGCAGCCAGCCCGACAGGGTGACCGGCGTGGAGGGCGGCCTCTTGGTTATCGGCGACTTCAGGGCCTGTATGGATCCCGCGCTCTTCTTCCTGTCCAGGGGCGCGTGCGAAGGACTCTTCGCGGAGGTGGTCGACGACTCCTCCGAGCTGGGCGTGGCCTTGGGCTTGACCGCCGATATCTGGGTCTGGCAGGCCTGGTTCACCACATGTCCGGGATGGTTCTGCTGGATGTAGACGGTGCCGTGCTCACTGCCAGGGGTCTGCAGGTCGCCCTTGTGGCGATGCTGCTGCTGCTGTTGCTGTTGGAGCAACTGCTGTTGCTGCTGCTGCTGCAGTTGTTGCTGCTGGGCGTACAGTTGCTCCTGGTAGTGTTTGGGCATCACAGGCTGCTGCTGCTGCTGCTGCTGTTGCTGCTGCTGTTGCTGGAGCTTCAGAGGACCCTGAGCCGGTTGGTACTGATTCTGCAAGTTGAGCGACGAGGGAGGAGCCCTCTGCTGCTGCTGCTGCACCTGCTGCTGTTGCTGCTGCGTCAGCGTGGACACCATGCTGGGTGACTGACTCATGTGGTAGTGATTGGTGGGCGGATTCATGGCCTGTCGCAGGGCAAAGGTCCGCTGCTGGGCCTGGGCCGCCTCGTTCTGGGTGGCGATCTGGGCCTGCATCTTGGCCGCCTGCAGCTGCTGGTACTGAGCCTGCAGAGCGGAGATGGGATGATGGCCGGCGGTGGCGTTGCTGGCCTGCAACCTGCCCGCCGCCGCCAGGTAGGTGCGCTCCGTGGGCGACTGGTACAGCTGATCCTGGCCAGCGGCCGTCCCACCGCCGCTGCTGGAGTACGACTGGTGGTACGGCGAGCTGTGGGAGCTGCTCGAGGTGGCCCCGCCGCCGTGGCCGTGCTTCATCAGGCCGAGGTGCTTCGACTGCGGCTGCAGCTCGATCGGCGAGAGCGCTCCTCCGCCACTGGAGCTCGTGGCCGTGGGTGACTGCTGGTACAGGGCCTGGCTGTAGGCCGCCGTTCGGTAGTCGACGAGGTTCGTCTGGTAGGCCAGCGGCAGCTTCTTCTGCTGCTGGGCGAGAATCGCCGCCTCCTGCAGCTGCTGCAGCTTCTTGGCGTCCATGGTGCCGGCGGTGAAGAGGGGCGGCGCCTCCAACCTGCAATTCGGGAAACGGAATACGGAAGATCAGAGGAAATTCGCAAGGCAAGCGGAACTGTGACTCAATCAGCTGAGGTCTCCGACTTAATTCAATTGCGTGGACAACGAGCATTAACCCTATAAAGGTTATTTTTGCACTTGAAAAATATTCTTCTTAAAATTATATTAAAAAAGTTATTTATTTTATGGGGAAAAATTAAAAATTGTCAGATTTATTTGTATTTTAATAACTCAAAGTTTAAGGTTGAGAATTCTTGTATTATTTTATTAAATTGAACAAATTCTTTGACCAACTATTTACTATTTAATTATTTACTATTCCCTCCAGATCGAAAATCAAATTAAAAAGTATATACACTACTCTCCCATAATAAATCATTCAAATGAAATACATAATTACCTTTGATACGGTAATTAGTCACTTAAAATTCGTAAAAGACAGAAGTGAATAGAAAAAGATATGAAGAAATAATTTAATAAAATAATAAAAAAAAGTCACAAGAAATGATTGATTAATTTAATAAAATAATAAAATAACATAAAGCTGGCA
>VNKC01003805.1:0-71053 GCA_008042775.1 Drosophila pectinifera | reverse complement strand
ATTTTTGGCTAAATTATGGTCTTCAGAAGACATCAAATGCGGATTTTTGGGTCCTTAAATCGGCATTTTTATATCCTAATTTTTTGTCAAATCATTTTTAAGGTAATATTTTATTCTTAAATAATTAAGATTTTAGCGGCGATTCCGAAAATGTATGGCATTTGGCTGTCATTCCATTTTTGGCTAAATTATGCTCTTCAGAAGACATCAAATGCGGATTTTTGGGTCCTAAAAAAAATAAAAATAACCATAACTTGGCCAAAACAGCCTTAATTTCAAATCGGAAAGCTTTTCTTTGTTAGATTTTATTTGGTTAATTAATCTGCATATTTAGTTTAGAGATCAGAATAAATCAATTTTTTGCCAATTTTTGACAATTTTAATGATGTAACCCCTTATCATTTTTTCAAAAATTGGTCAAAATTTTTTTGTTCCATATTTAAATTATTTTAATTCTAACTAATTAAGATTTTAACGGCGAATCGAACAGTATACGGCATTTGGCTGTCATTCCATTTTTGGCTAAATTATGGTCTTCAGAAGACATCAAATGCGGATTTTTGGGTCCTTAAATCGGCATTTTTATATCCTGATTTTTGGGCAAATCAAAATGAATAATAGCCATAACTTGACCAAAGCAGCCTTAGTTTAAATCGAAATAAAACATTAGTAAATTCAATTCTTAACACGTAGATTTACCAAATAAATTAGAAGCAAACCCTCTCCGTGTTCTTATTCCACCGTCCCACAGTACATATTTTGCAGGTACGCCATTCTTGGCATTTTGCCGTTGGGTGGTCACACTATTTTCCAGCTGTTTTCATCGCTCGTCTTTGTTTTTCTGTTTTTGTCGCAAAATACCCGTCTCCCCGCCCCGTTTTGCCAAAAAAATGAGCTCATGGCGTGACAGCCTCACCAGCATCCCTGGCACAGTGGCGCATATCATCAACGAGAGCGCCAGCAACCTGCTATCGCACACCTCCTTGTCTGGAGCAACAGTTGGCTCCGCGTTCTCTGGCGGATCTGGATCTGGATCCGATGGCGGGGGCTCCGAGGAGGGTGCTCCACAGGGCGAGTACCGGGCTCTGCCCATTCCGGCCTCACTGGTGCGTGAACAGTGGCGCCTGATCTTCACCAGCGACGCCAATATCCAGGATCTGCACGCGGCCATTGCCCACTGTCGGGATCTCGTCCTGCTGAGCGAGGAGCTCAGTGAGGAGCGACGCTGGCTGGTTCGGCACCTAGTGGACCTGCGCTACTCCCTGCAACAGATGGAGGAGGCCCAGGAGCAGCAGTCGCTCTCCTCTGACATTGTTGTGATGAACGCCATCCGGGCGGTTGTGGGCCACCACTTTGTGCACCATCACCCGCACCATGGCAAGCGAAGTCGTCTGCAGGCGGCCGCCAGGAGGAACTACTGCGACCACTGCACCGCCATAATCTGGAGCGTGGTGCAGGCGTCGTACGTGTGCAGTGACTGTGGCTATCTGGTGCACCAGAAGTGCATCGACAGCGTAAAGAGGGTGTGCGCCCACGTCCTAGTCTCGGAGCGCCATCATCCCGTTATGGAGATCTGCCCGGAGATTGGCCTCGCCGCCCAGGGATACAAGTGCGCCGAGTGTGGAACGCTACTTAACCTGAGTGAGTTTTAATCTTGTGAAGAAACTTCTTCAAAGTATTAATAAATCTCCAATTACAGAAAACTCCTGGATAGAGCCACGTCTCTGTGACTACAGTGGCATGTATTTCTGTCCGCGGTGCAATTGGAATGATAGCAACTTCATTCCGGCTCGCATAATCCACAATTGGGACTTCTCTCCGCGTCGAGTTTCCCGCACGGCACTCCAGGAGATTCGGTTGTTCCTAAACAAACCGCTCATCCGTCTGGAGGAGGACAACCCGAAGCTATTTGTGTTCGTAGAGAAGCTGTGTGCTGTGAAGAAGCTGCGCCAGAATCTGATACACATGCGTCACTATCTAGCTGCCTGCAGGATTGCCAGCGATCAGAAGCTTGTGGACCAGCAGCTGGGCGTCCGGCGACACCTAGCGCAGTCCAATGAATTCTATTCGCTGAATGACTTGACTCAGGTGGAGTCCGGAGCCCTCACGGAATTTTTGCAAGCGGTGTTCAAGGTCTTTGACGACCACATCCGATCGTGCCACATGTGCCTAGCACAGGCTTACATCTGCGAGATTTGTAGTAACAACGATGTGATCTTCCCCTTCGACGATGGTTGCATCAAGTGCGAACAGTGCAACTCCATCTACCACCGCGTGTGCCTCACGCGCAAGAATATGATTTGCCCAAAGTGCATTCGTATCCAGGAGCGACGCCTGCAGCTGGATCGTATGAAGAGCACGGAGGAGGAGAAGGAGAACGAAGAAGCCACCGATGATGACGTGGCTATTGCGGATTAGATTTTAGAATTTCAAGTTCACTCGTATCTGTGCTGGTTTTTAATGTTATCATATGTACATAGGGTATAACCAATATATATATAAAACTACTATTACAATTACTTGTCCTTTTTTCCGTATTTCTCCCGCTTGTGGAACTTCCTGGGATTTATGCCGTAGGCCTTCAATCGATCGTCGGTTATACCACTAGAGTTTTTGTTCATTTTGTTTTTCGCCTTGAAGTCATTGGTTTTCTTAGCTGGAAAGGGTGCGCTGGGTTTGTGGTTCGATTTCTTGAAGGGATTAGCCCCTATGACATTTCTGGAGGCTTGTTTAGCATTTCCTTGTTTATTATTAACTGGAGGTGGCCCTGGCCTCGAATTTTGTCTATTTTGTTGCTTATTAAATGGATTTTTTCCATTAGCCTTTTCCGATATTTTAAGTGCATTTTCTGTTACATTTTTTATTTTATTTTCCGTTTCATTTGGTGTAGTTTTGGGTGCCTTTTTGTTTTTGCTGAAACCATTGTTTACCTTGTTCTTTTTAGACTTACATTGGGTTTGCTGTTCGAGATCCTCTTTGGTCTGTTTTGAAGCAGGAGGATCGACATTCTTTTGACCTTCATTTGCCTCCTTAGGCTGCTGCGACTCCTTCGGAACCTCTTTAGGGGATTGTGTGGAAGTAGCGGCAGCTGCTGCGGCAGCTTTACGTTTCAAACGCTTCCTCTTCGATTTAGATAAACCTTCCGTTGGAATTTGAGCCGTTTCAACTGGAGAAGTTGTATCTGTAGCTGGTATGGCACTTGGAGTCTCTTCTGTATGCTCTTCCTCATCATCAGATCTGAAAAGAGGTAAAGTTGTAGTCCCAATTTTAATAAAAATTGGTCGAACTCACCCGTCACCATAAAGACTTTTGAATATCTTTCGCTTGAGTTCTTCATTCTTGGCCTTCATCTTGTACAGTCGCTGCTCCTTTTTCTCGACATGCTCCGGCCGCGTTTGGACAGCCTTTTTGAGACTAGCCCACTGGTTAAGCTCCTTGTTCTTGGCTAGCAAGATCTGTAAGGTATAAAACAACACACTTAGCATTCCAATGCTCGCTAGAATCTCGGTATTGAGTAAGTTACCTCCTCAATCGTCAGACCAAAATCGTTCGGAGTGGTTTCCACGTATTTAAAGCGACACGGCTGATCTCCAACGATATCCTCGCAGTCCATTTGGTAGTATTCGTCGATGTACTCGCCGTATGTCTTCTCGTCCTCCGGATTGAAGGCTGGTTTCTCGGCCTGGATCATCTCCATAAAGCGATTCCGCCTGCCCTTCCGACCCTTGCGACTGCGAGTGCTCTCGATGAGCTCTTGTTGCAGTTGCTGCTTGGAAGTGGACGGATCATAGTCGCAGTCCATGTTGAAGTCATCGTCCTCGCAGTGCCCTTCCTGTTCGCCTTCGTTCGTGTGCTGCCTGGGATCGTAGTTATCCCAGTCCTCCAGCACCAATTCATCGATATCCGAGGGGCACTCCGGCTTCTCTTCGCCCTCATCCACGTTGTAGTACTCGTCGTCGAAGAGCTCCTGCATGCGTCGATCATGGGCAGCCGGATCGAAATCCTCCTCCAGTTCGTCGTCGCGGAAACCGAGCTCATCATTGCCGGTAACTGCTTTGAGTTTACGTATCTTTTCCTCGATCTCCTTGCGCTTCATCTCCTTGATTAGATCGAGTTCTTTCATCTTCTGCTGCTTCTCCTGTTCCTTGCGCTCCTTTAACTCCTTGCGTTTCTCCTTCCTCTTGTCGTCCGTTCGTCGAATGGACTGCTCCACAGTTCGGGGATAGCGCTTGATAAAATCCGCATCGGGTTCTTCAAAGCGGAAGTTATACTTGTGCTCGAACTCCGCCTGCTTCTCCAGCTCTTGTTCGTCCTCAGATAAGGGAGCTGTTTCACCTACGATCTCGTCGTAGGTGGGAATGGCGGACTGATCTGTGTTGGCATAGCCCTTGTTGAGAATGTAGTCCCTGAGGAAGCTCTCGCCCTGCGTTAGTTTGCTACTGTTCCAGTACTGCTTCAGTGGCTCCAGCTGCTCCTTGTCCTTTTGCTGAATGTCCTCCTGTTGGCCCGCCAGCCATTTGGCGAAATCCGCCTCCTCGGCCTCCGTTTGCTCCTTGGTCTTGCTGCGTTTCTTGAATATGCCTCCGAACTCCTCGTCCTCGCCATCATCTTCCTGGTTCATCACGTTCCGGAACTCGGCCTTGAGGCGTCGCTCCTCCTCGACGGCGGTGGGAGACTGTGCCCTCTGATATTCCTCCTCCTCCTTCTCCTGCTGCTCGTCATCCGAACTCTCGAACTTGCCATTGTGCTCGAGGATTACTTTCCTTTCATAATCCTTCAGTGTGACCGGTTTGAATTTTTTCTTCTTCTTGGGAGAAGTTTCCCCGTCCTTGTCCTCCTCATCGCTGGAGGGTTCGCTGAAGAATCGCGTGTCTTTGTCGTAGATTCGCGGGTCTTTGCTCTTCAGGGAGGAAAGAGTCTTAAAGAAATCCTGGTCAAACTTGGGATCCACCTCATCCTCCTCGGATGACTCGCTGTCACTGTCGAACTCAGATTCGGAGACGTCCAAGCCCCGATCTTTATCTAAAGAAATAAGAAAAAATTAGAAATCGTGCAATGATCGCAATGTTCGCGGTTTACATTTCTGGAGGAGCTCCTTTTTGCGCAAGTTGTTGTAGGTCTTGGCATAGTCCTGATTGGTGGTCAACTGCAGATCGTCTCCTTCATCATCCGAGCCGTCGAATAGATTATTATTCATAGTACTGTTTGTTTTCCGGATTGCTAAATAAACTCTCACACTTCCACACGTGTTTACGGTTACAGCTGAATGTAAACTAACAGAGCCGCTGTTAGCGCTAGTGATGTGCGAACGAAAGTCTTGAAATTAAAGACACGTCGTGACTTCATTGTAAATATATTAAATTAACGTTTTTCCAGCAATTTATTAAGAAAACTAAAAAAAATATTTTTTCTAAGTCTTTTTGAATTACTATGCAATCTAGTAATAGTATTAATTTTAAATTATAAATATTTACCATTATCTCCTCCTATCGATTTAGTCATCAAAGTTTTGTCATACCTAAGATTTTATATTTACAATTTCTGCAGGCTTTGTAAATTACCTTAAATCTTAAGCAACTGAGCAACATTCCAAATAGATGGCAGAGACACCTGAACCACAGGCGGCCTTGAGCACCTCCTCCTCCACACCCGCTGACAAGGATTCCTCGAAGAGTAAGATATCCCCACCTTTTTTTCTATCACAAAGGTGTTATCATTTTTTTGGGGTTCCTTATCTTAGTTTGTGTCCTCCTCAACGCCACGGGAAATGTCCCCATCATCAAGAAACGCACATGGACCGTGGATCCCAATAAAACCGTCAGCTGGATCCAGAAGTTTATCCACAAATTCCTCAAACTGGACGCCAACGAGCAGATTGCAAGTACCAATTAAAAACCAACCCAAAACCCAATTTCATTGGAATTCTTTATAATGCAGTTCCTCTACGTGAACCAGACGTTCGCCCCAGCCCCAGATCAGATAATCAAAAACCTGTACGAGTGCCACGGGACAAATGGCAAGCTGGTGCTCTATTACTGCAAGAATCAGGCATGGGGCTAAATCGATACGCACTTGACTTGGCTAAATCTTAAGTATTTATTGTGTATTTTAATTAATGTGAATAAGCAGATGTTGCGAACTCGATTTCACACTTTATTTCCCCCAAAACGAGGGCCTAACAATTGTATTTAAATGAATATTACAAAGGATCTAGTCTCCACGCAGAGCCTCCAGCTCGTCGGCAGCCTCTTTGGATACCCTGTGGTACTTGGCCACCGAGGGTCGGTAGTAGTAGGCCTGGTAATCGTTGCGCTCGGACATCTTGCGGCGCACTTGCTCCTCTAGAAGGCTACAAAAATAAACAGGGGGAAATTATAACAGGGAGTGAATGTCTTGGATCCTTCAGACTTACCGAATCTGCGCCTTCTCGTTCTCCTCGAATAGGTAGTGCAGGGATTTTTCGTAGTTTTGCTGCTGCGAGTTCAACAAGTAGCGGGAAATGAAGCGAGAGATAGGGTGCTGCGATGGTAAACGAAAATTTTAATTAAAGTGAAATTTAGTATTATTTTATATCTAGTGATAGACATGCGTAGATGTCGCCACCTAACATACCTTCTCGTACTCCCAGTGTTTGGGCTCATAGCCTTCTGGAATCTCCGACAGCTGCGCTGGGCCAACAAAGATGTTTGCGTAGAGAACCAGTCCAGTGACCGGAATCAGACCGAGCATTACGTAAAAGTGCAACAGATCCTTGAACTTATCCCACTGGAAGCGAGACGGCTTGATGGTCATGTGGTGGTGTCCATGATCGCCGCCCATCCTGCGCAGCTGTTGTTGCAGAGCTAGAAATCCAGAGTAGTTGGTTGCGTAATGTGGCAAGCGTTTACCGCGATAGCTGCACGGAAAACTCACCGTTCCGGCAGGCGGGAGTCTGCAGAACAGTTTGGAAGTTCGCGAACTTCGCCGCCGGCGTCAGCAAACGGCTCCAACCGACCATTTTAATCTATTTTGATTTTTAATTCACGATTTGCAGCTGGTCGCGTCAAAGATGTGAGCTGCAGGGCAGCGAGTGTTTTGATGTATCGATAACAGGATCGATAAGACACGACTCGCACGAACGCAAAACAAAAAGTTCCATACACAATTTTCAGCATTAAAAATGATTTGTTACACATTCGAAAGTACGCAAATAAATAATATGAGCTCAAATTTATATTTAAAGTGCCAGAATTGAAATCTTTCGCAAGGACTTTTGAGATTTTTATTCGAGAAAGTACAACTTATTATTTACGGTGCTTATGGTTTTTAATGTGATATTTAAATACTAATAATTTCCCTGCGTGACACTTTCAAAGCTTGGCGGTAGTGCTGGAATATAGCTACGGTAACAGTAAAATCGTTTTTATGTATCGATATTATAAGCTTATCGCCAGATATTTACCATCACTATTCATCCACAAAAACAACGTCTGGAAGTAAAATTAACGAAAACTTTTTTTTACTAGAAAAAGGTACCTTCATGTCGCATTCTGACTCACAACAAGGGTACAAACTCCAGAAATATGTGAATCAAAGGCGTATGCATTAAAAAAGTGAAAATCAAGTAAACTGGGATGATTTTTTGAGGCACCCACCCGCCCAGCTTGCTGATAAAAGCTCGTAGCACACAAAAAAGTAAATATCATTAAGTGATGGCAAAACACAAATGCGCAGTTTGTTTGCAAATAATTGCTGTTACCGTGTTTGCGTGTGCTCGTTAGCAAATTCTCATTTTCCTGCAAGGAGCTTGTGCAACTTTACTCCGTGTGTGTATGTACCTACAGTGGCGGAAGAAAGGAGCAGGCCTACTCCCTTTTACAGTGGTTGAGAAAAGAAGCAGTAAGCTACTTCTAAAAGTGGTGGCAGGAAAGATGTATAGTTTCAGAAGGACCTGTGCCGTCAGATTCGATTATTTACAGCGGGCGTAAAAAACCAATAATTAAATTAATTTTAAATTTAATTTGATAAAACATTTCAAAGGACCAAATATAAAAACTCCAATATTTATGGTATTTTTATAATAATCTTTAATTCCCTTAGTATTTTCACTCTAAAAAAAGTTTAAAGTATAATTTTGTTGTTGGAATTTTACCACCATTTTTACGTACTCGTGTGATTTGTACAACTGTGTGGTGGAGCTGCGATAAGCAGTCCGACATGTTTCATTCTGTGTTATCTTTCATGAATATATCATTGCCTCGCCATTGCTGCCATGACCATTTGTAGCGCCCCCACTGTATGTAAACCCCGCAAGGTGGGCGACTTCCAGGGCCAACTTAAACTTTGGCCAAATCCAATCCGTTCGAATACACGGCTGTGAATCAGCCAGTACCAGTACCACTGCCATTCCAATACCAACCAGCAGCAGCGAATAATCAAGAAAGTCAAGAAATCTAGCTAGCTAGCTGGCTGTGACGTCATCGATAGAGTACTGGCACCACCGCTTATGTCTAATTTATTCTCGCATTTCAGCCACAGTATACATATATTCCACATGCCAATATAATCGACTGAGCCACGTCCTGCGTCACAGCGAGAATTCCAATCACATCGAACGGATACGGATAGCACCCGAACGAACACTTACCCACCCAACCACCACCCAACAACACCCAACACACCCGCAATGGACGCCCATTCGCGTTTCACACCGAGATTGCCAGGTAAGTCCGCCGGCCGCTTGGCTAAGTCATGCTTCTCGGTTGGAATTCCTAGTTTTGATCTTTAGTTTCGTAGCTGCTTAGCATTTTGAGCGCAATTGCAAGCGATTTGCCTTGTTGGTTGCCGCTAAAGAATGCCCAAAACAATGACAGAGCCGCAGTCGTACAGGTGAACTTGGCTAAATCTAGTTACTACATTTACAATATATTCTAATATCTGAATTTTTTATTCTGGAGAAAAAAAATAAAAATGTTCGAATGAAGAATTGCTTGAAAACTTAGACCTCATTATATTTAACTTATCCTAAATTTAACTCAGTAAATTATAGTAAGAGAAAATCCATCTTAGGCAAGTTCACCTTTAGACGGGTTCCCCACTAATCTGTGTCTTACGTTTTGGGAGTCATTTGGCCGCGCCGCTTTGTTTTGTTTTCATTACCGTATCGTAGCTTTTTTTGAGGGGGAGAGCAGTGCCCCGTTGGTGAACTAACTAACAGTAATAGCCAGCAATTAAAACTAATTTTTGTGCCCTGCCCCGCCTTGCCTCTTGCCTAACACCCGTCCCCGCCCCGTAAACCAACATCTTTGTTTTTGGTATCAAGTTGTGCTACTAACCCTATTTCAACTGTAAAACCCAGCCTATATGGGCAGCTCACAGTTTCTCTCTGTACATACATATATATCTTGCATAAATATATTACTATCCGACATGTTTGCTTGGTTTGTTGTGGATCCTATGTTACTACTTTGCGCTAGCTGTGTTGTTACCAATGTTTATTACGGTTGGTTGCGTTTGTGTGATCGTTATCCCTAGACCGTTATCCTAGCTTAGACCCTCTAATCCCCAATTGTCTCTGTTCTGTTCTGTTCAGTAATTGTCTGCCAATAATAATAATAGCGAAACAGTAAGATTGTTGATTAACTATCTAATCAGATACAACGTACTCATCAAATTAAATTTCTCTGATTCATGTCTATTCACTTACTCAAACTCAATCCGAACTAAACTTGTTGCCTCAGGCCGTCAAAATACTTAAGTGAAAGCATTACTTGTAAGATTACGTTTTTGGAATACCAGTCCGCCCCAGGAAAACTTACGAGATTCACAAATGCCTTACCTCTCGCACCCCAAGGTCCCGCCATCAATCCGATCGTCGACAACTCGGACGAGCCCCAGCCGAGTCTTTCCGATCTGCACGACTTCGAGCCGAAGCTAGAGTTCGACGATACGGAGCTACTTGCTCCCTCACCACTGGAAAGTAAGTAGAATATCCCTCCTAACCGGGAGTCACAGAAAAAAAATTCAGACGAAGCAGCAGATAGATTGTAGTGATTAAATGATTCATTCCGATCGGTAGAGTAGCAAAGCCAGGGAATTGCTAAAAAGCTGATTCATATATATTTTATAAATAAATAAAAATTCTGTGAATTCAGTGATATTAAAGAGCCACTATTTAATTCTCTTAATCATCCCCAGAAGATGTTATGGTCGGTGACTTTGTTCTGGCCGATGGTGAGTAATTAAATATTTCTCTCTTAGTCGATGCATTACCTAACTCACTTCGTGTAGATCCAGAACTAGAGCCCGAAGAGGATGTGAATCCCTTGGAAGACGATTACGAGGACCAACTCAGAGATCAGTCTGAGACTTTTCAGGCGCCCAAGAACAAATGTGATTTCCTAGGCACTGACAAGCAGGGTCGTCACATTTTCGGCATTTACGCGTCCCGCTTTCCCGAAAAATCCCAGCTTGAAGCTTTTGTGCGGTAAGTTGGGACGAAACGAATGTTAAAAACTGATGTAACAAGTTTCTAAATCTTATTTAACTGATTGCTTTGTCTCTTCCCGTAGTGAAATCATTAAAGAGATTGAACCGTTTGTAGAGAACGACTACATACTCGTATATTTCCATCAAGGCCTCAAGGAGGACAACAAACCATCGGCACAATTCCTGTGGAACTCGTATAAGGAACTGGACCGCAATTTCCGCAAGAACCTTAAAACTCTGTATGTGGTGCATCCGACTTGGTTTATTCGGGTCATCTGGAACTTCTTCAGCCCATTTATCAGCGACAAGTTCCGTAAGAAGCTAGTCTACATCTCTAGCCTGGACGAGCTGCGCCAGGCGCTCGGCCTGAACAAGTTGAAGCTGCCAGACAACATCTGCGACCTGGACGACAAACTAAACCCCAGCCGGAAGCCTACGACGCCGCCACCCAGCAGCAGCAGCATAAATGCATCCCGGCAGCAGCAGCACAAAATGGCGACGACGCATCAATTCGGGGTGCCCCTGAAGTTCATAGTGGTGAACAGTCCGTGCTTAAACTCAATTCCGCCGATCGTGCGCAAGTGCGTGGACTCGCTGTCGATCACAGGCGTGATAGATACTGAAGGCATATTCCGGAGATCGGGCAACCACTCTGAGATTATGGCGCTCAAGGAGCGCGTCAACCGCGGCGAGGATGTGGATCTGAAGAGCGTGAATGTCCACGTGATAGCCGGTCTGCTGAAGAGTTTCCTGCGTGATCTCGCCGAGCCGCTACTCACCTTTGAGCTGTACGAGGACGTTACCCGATTCTTAGACTGGCCCAAAGAGGAGCGTTCGAGAAATGTAACCCAACTGATACGTGAAAAACTGCCCGAGGAGAACTATGAGCTGTTCAAGTACATCGTCGAGTTCCTGGTGCGTGTGATGGACTGCGAGGACCTCAACAAGATGACCTCCTCCAACCTGGCCATCGTGTTTGGCCCCAATTTCCTGTGGTCGCGCAGCACCAGTACCTCCCTGGAGGAGATCGCTCCCATCAACGCGTTCGTTGACTTCGTGCTGCAGAACCACAAGGATATCTACTTGATCGACGTCAATCAGCGCACGGTGTCCGTCGACTAGCGACTGGTCACCAACCACAAACAAGTCCGTAATTGTAAATTGTTTGATTTTAATGTTAGTCCTAAGTAAACCAACGGTTAGCGATAAAAAAGAACACACAAAACGGAAACAGAGACTAGAGCATATGGCAGTTTCGTGTATAAAGTGTACTTTAATCCTAAGTTGAATTTTAAACTGTGTGTAAGTGTGAGAACTGCTTGTAGCCCCAACTCCACGCCAACTCTCCCCCAGATCACAATAATTTAGCTCTCACTGAGTGAGCGCTTAGTACGATTGATTTACCAAAGACATTTGCTTGTGTTCGTTTGTCATCGAGCAGAAGAGAAATTCGATATGAGATGTTATATTATTATGTATTATGCAATACGCACATTCCCCATAACCGTATCAAACGAATCTTAATGCGCTGCTGAATGCACCTCTCGCACGTATGTAAGTGGAGTTGTGGCGAACTCGAAAAACGTGTGTGTAGAATTTTGAATTTCCTTATAGTCATAAAAAACAATTTTTATATAATAACGGTATTGTTAAAAATAAAGTCAAATGTTAAAACACAAATAGACTGTTTTTAGACTTCTGTAGAATCGGATGGCTTATTCGGGTTGAAAATACATTCTTTCATAGACAATGTTTAACTAAAAATCTAACTCAAATCACCTATATTTGTTACTAAAAGAAAATATAAAACAAATTTTTGGGGACCAAACTTGCGGATAATCGCAAGGGAATTTATTATTGATATCTAAACAAATCGGTCCAGTTTGGAATATTAAATAGATCATTAAGGGTCACAAGTAGTCGACTTAAATGGCTTAAATGTTGATGTTCTTCAGCTTGCGGTTGAGTTCGTTGAACTTGAGGATTTTACGCACAAAGAAGTCGCCATAACGATGTGACACCTTAGTGTCGGCTATATGGATCATGTCGTCGTCGATGTAGAAGTCCAGCTGTAAGAAAGAAAATCAAATTAGCTATCTTATATTATAACTATGGATATAAACGCACCTCAGATCCCGATTTAAAGGTGCCCTCCAGGCCACTGGGTCCCTTGCTCCACACCAGGTTGCGCATCTTATGCTTGAAACACAGCAGGCGGATCAGCAATTTCGAAACATCATCATCACTGGCATTGGGATCGATGAAGGAAGCCAGTTTCGCCAGGGGCAGGGTCGTGTACAGCTTCAGATACGAACGTGTCGTGGGCAAATCCTTTTGCTGGCGCACCTCGTCCATGAAGACTAGCAATTGGTGTTCCATGGGGTCCTTTACGTAGTCCTCCATTGGCGCATCGGCGGCCGGGGGGCAGGGGCTCACAAATCGGGGACAGGCGAAGACAAAGAACGATTTAAAGACATCCAAGTCGCCGCACTGCATCTTGAACATGGCGTCGTGGTAGTTCTTCTCCCGCAGCACCTGCTGGATGGATTCATCGATGCACTGGGGATGCAGCACCAGGCAGATAGCCAGCAAATGATACATCTGCTCAGCCTGCTTGTTGATCTGGTCGTTCTGGTAAGACCGCGTGCTGTACAGCTGCTTAGTACGCTGGATGTACAGCAGGATGTCCGAGAAGGTGCGAATGGCGTCGGCATAGCGGCGCATCATCATGTAGGCGAAGCCCACGTAGTAGGACGTGGAGATTTGGCAGGCGGGGATGTGGGAATAGGCGGACTTCTTGTGGATCTCGATGGGTTCCAGCACCTTGATGGCTTGGTAGTAATCGCCCAGCAGAGAGTGTACACGCAACAGGCCCACGAGAGAGAAGTAGCCCAGCATCTTGTAGAAAGAAAGCTTGCCGAAGTCCCCAGCGACGGTCTGGGGATCCACACCCTGGGAGATGGCCTCCAGCTGCTTCTTGATGTTCGAGATGTCCACCAGGGAGTGCAGCACGTTAAGGATGCAGAGAATGCTCCACACGTTGCTGTGGTTCACACACAACTGTTGGATCTCGTCCTCCGATTTATCCGTCAGACGGGCCCTGTAATGTCTACGCTTAGCAAAATTCACGATGACTAACAAGAGCTACTCACCGATATTGCGCAAAGTTTTGGAACTGATACACGAACTCATCGACGAGCTCCCACAGCCAGATGTCGGGCAGCTCGAGCATCACCGGATTCTGAGCCGATATGATAAGGTTGAAGAAGTCGCAGTAGTTGAAGAACGAGTTGATGCGCTGCTCCAGCTTTGGGCCGCCCTGGATGCGAGCGTGGATGTGGCGGTAGTACAGCTCCTTGTAAAGGATTAAGAACACCTTGTCGTTGTCCACGATGGCGGCTACCTCCTGCTCCTCCGGCCAGGCGGTCTTGTCAAAGTGGTGGTCACTGATCTGCGGGAACGTGTTCTCATACATATTCTGGATGTCGTACAGATTTCCCTCCTTGATCGCCTGGCAGAAGTTGATAAGGAAGTACTTGACGTTGTCCGGCATCCGACTGGCGTAGTAGTTACGCTCGTACTCCATGTCCAGCTGTGGGTCCCCTGTGTGCGCGAAGTCATCGTAGTACTCCTGGAATTTGGTAATTTCAATGAGTTTCAATATTTTTCGTTTGGTTGGGGTAGAAAAGTTGGGTTATGTTGTCGGCGGAGCCTCGGCTCGGATATACGGCCTTCCGGACTTCCGGCACTCACCGAATTGGGTGGGTATTCGTCTCCGCCGTACATTGTCGCAGTTTTATCTTCTCCTGGTCTACTGAAAACGAAAAGCCAATCAAAATCCTGAAGAATCTGACAACACGCCAACAAAATTTTGGCGAAAAGAAGGCAAGAGATGTGAGAAATATATGAAATATCGATATATCGATAAATAGAATGTAAGTAATAATAAATCGATTTTATTATTAAATATAATATAAAAATAATAATAATATAATAATCTAAGCAAGTTTTTACATATTTAAATGGTCAAAATGGTGCAACCTACAACTGCTACAAACATATTTTCACAAACTTAACTACCTATTCTATTTACGCTTTAAAAAAGGAATGCTTTGGGAAATAGTGACGGAAAGTTTACATTTTCATTTAGAGCCTTTGAAAGATTTCATTACCATTTCACATTTACAAATGACATTAAAGTATTTGAAATTGATTTAAAGCGACTAACTATATCTAATAGCCGTTCCTCTCACTTATCGGTATATGCATATAAACTGATGTCGTCAATCTCTTCAGGGCTTTCCGCTGAAACTAAAAACATGAAAATAAACCTAACAAAAAAAACTTTAAATATTGAATTTAAGAAACGTTCAGACCATTTGGGAGATACTTTCTTTATCAATTGGTCTTCCTTTTATAGACAGATTTACAAACTTTGGTGTTAGGGAAAAATGCTTTCGGTTTAAAATATGTCCGTGGCAGAGGAACCAAATTAAACTTAGTTAATCTTCAAGAACTTATTACTAATTAAGTAATAAGGACACGTTTTAAAAAAAAAAATCCTATTATGTTTGTGATCACTTCTTTATTTGATTACGTAGTTGTGTTATGTTTTTGTTCAGTTACGTAGTTTGGTTCCGCGGCCAGCTCAGGAAAAAATCCGATAGTATTTCACCAAATAGTTGCCTTTTTTTAATATTGTTGGCCACGGTCACACTGGCAGCGAGACTGATGAGGCGTACGTGTGTCATCCGCGTTAATTATTTTTCTAATTCAAACGAAACTCTTCCGAAGTGGGCGTGAGCTGGTGGAGTCGCTGTGCAACAGCTATAACTTACGTCTTAGTGAAACCCGAATAAAATCAAACGCGGAACGGGAAATATAAGACCTCGAAGTAAACAGCTTGCACTGGACGCGTTGTCATAAATTATCAACTTTTTACGCCCGAAAGTGCATTTGCCAGCGGCAGTTTTGTGAGACATTTCCTGGAGAGTGGATATAAATGTGTTTCTAAATCGAATCCCCGAAAGTTTTCGATACAAAGCCTCCAAGATGAGGCCTCTCAGGAGCACTTCGAAAACAGCATCGGCATCGCTTCAGTTTGGATTACTTTGCCTCCTATTGCTGGCCAATAATGGCATTAAATCCGTGCAAGCAGGTATATAAATGGGTTATAACTTGAAAAACCAAAGAATTGTGCTGGATTTCGTTGAATTTTGTTAAGAAAATGTGACATAAAATGCTTGATTGTTAGTAAGCCAGAATTTGGGCGTGTTCCCCAAAGCTGAAGACTCGCTCCTCCATTCCCTCTTGCTCCGTGCTTCGTTTTTAAACTCGCTCTTTTCGATCGCGAGAGAGCTACAGAAAGAGAGGGGAAGACGAAGAACGATCCAACCGTTGCTTACGAACAGCGGTGGCAAAACAAAAACGACGATTAACAACGCCCGTATTTTTCTCGTCTCTCTTAAAGCTGTACTTGGTCTTTATTTTTGTTGTTTCATACGGCGGAATAATAATGCCGGACTTTAAGCAGTTGCCGGCAGTATCCATGCATCCGTAATTATGCGGCTTTTATACTGCGCATGCGGAGGAAAAAGCATCTGCTGATTTATGATGCTGCCGGAGCACGTGTTTTATCATCTTTCCATATGTCAACAGAGTTGAGCTCCTTGTTTTCACTTATATTAACCCTGTATCCCAGGTTATTCACTTTTTAAAATAAAAATATTGAATTATATAATATAATACCTGAAATAAAAGCCACGTCCGAGTAACCTTTTTTTAAATTTTTGTATCGGGGAGCAGAAAAATTGGAGATTCTATCTCTTCCATATGTCAACGAACTGACCGTGTTTCCCGATTTTATGTTTAAGTAGCTTGAAAACAAACAATCCAGCGAACATTTTTATATCTAAAAATAGGCAACGGTCCACAATTAATTCGCCACTTTCACGCCTTGGAGCGTAAAGAGCAGACAGCAGACAAATTTCCCACTTTAATTATTTATTTCTGTACTTATTGGCCCGAGAATGGCATCATTCGCACCTCGAGTTTCCCCAGATCAGCGGAAACGGCTTTTCGAGCCTCGTCATATTTGTTTCATGGAGAACATTAGCCAGATTTTGCATTTTATTCGGCACCATTTATTGGGCAATTATGTAGCAGAAAAGTAGTTCAAACTTGCTGCTCCCATATTGATTATTTGCCATGAGATGGTCGTGCGTGTTTCGCTCTGTTTCTTGCCGGGCTTATCAGGTTGATTTTCCCACTTCCCCCGAATGGCTCAAAGTCAGCTTAAAGTGCGCACGAACTCCGGATGACCTCGCAAGGGTTGTTTTCCCCACGTCCATGGCCGGGAAGTGCCAGTATGTTTGCCTAGGAGAAGCTCTTGCTGCACCCATTGTAAAGCACATCTTGGGGGTTGCAACTGACAGGGGCAATTGTCTGGATTTCCGACACGACCTGCCCCCCACTTCCTTCCGCACTCTCCTCGTCACGGATCCTGGGAGCCAAAAGACTCTCGTCGCCAGCAAATATTATGATGCAAATATGCGACAAGAATCTCTGCAGTCTCTTTACAGTATGACTTCCATAACTCGAACAAATTCGCAACACAAACATGATTGTGTTTCATCGAATAAAGATATTTAGACAGCAAATTGACTCTATAACACTCATTCTTGTTATAGTTATCCATTAAAAACTATTCCGAGAAAGAAGCGAATATTTACCCTTCGGACTGGACTAATTTTGTTTACGTATTACTTATTGATGTGGCTTTATTTATGGCCTCTATAAAAAGCGGCCACTGGAACGATTACGACCCGAGAGAAGTACTTAAAATTATTGGCTGCCATCCAAACAGACTCTTCATATCTCAATTTTAATTATGCCAGTGACAGTTGCCTTCACTTTTCCCCAACATTGTTCCATTGTATATGGGTCACGGCAGTCTGGATATTAATAGATCGGTCTTGTCTTCTTTCAGATGCCTTCACAGATTACTTCTCCGACTATGAGTGCAACCTGCCGCTCCTGGAAAGAGCGGTGCTCACCGCCACATCATCGCTGTCGGAACGAGGACCCGATAAAGCCCGTTTAAATGGTGAGTAATATTTGGATTTAATGTATATTTTCGTTCTTGATTTTGTTAGTTCAGTTGCTAAATTATATTTCAGTTGTTATATTAGCAATTATTATTTTTTTGAAGTGCTGCCAAAACCCATTGAAATATGCGTTTCAGTTTGATAGAATTTTCTTAAGATTCCTAAATAGGACTCAACCCTTGTTAGATTTGAATATTTAGAGTTAATAGTTTATTTTGTTTTAATAATTTTGTTGGTGAATTTCTATTTTGACAAATTAAGAAAATGTATATAAATATTCACAAAAACTTACATCAAGTCAGATTATCTCAAAAATGTGAGGTACATCATTTAATCATGTTATAATAAACAAACAAAATTGTAAGCTCGTTATTAAATTTAAGAACTTCAGAACTTACTTTAAAGCCCTAAAATCAAATCAAGATAATTTGTTTAATTTAAAAGTCGAAGTTGTAAGCTGGGGCACAGCGAACTTTTTTTAACAGTATTTTTGTCAGTATATTTATTAAGCGTAATCGTCAGTAGATTTTTACTCTCTCCACTTGCGGCCATACTGCGAAGAAGAAGAAGCAGCGAATTAGCAATAGTTTTGCACAACGAAAACGCCCCGAAAACAATGAGTGTACCAGCAATTAGATAGTTTATTATTCGCATTAAGATGAGCAGGCACATCTGCACCCGCTGGGCCTTTGACCTGGCCAGCTGGTCACCAACGCTGCCCCAACTAAGCCAGGCGGTGGCTCTCGTTCAGCCCGAGGAACGTGTGCGCCTCATGAAGTTTCACTTCATCGACGACTTTCTGTCCTCGCTAATTGGTCGGCTATTGATGCGGAAATATGTGAGCACATGCACCGGGCTGGCCCACCACCAAGTGCAGTTTGCTCGGGATGTGAGGGGCAAGCCCTACTGGGTGAATGCGAAGGACAGCGAAGCGACACCGCTCAGCTTCAATGTCTCCCACCAGGGTAACTTGGTTCTGCTGGCCGGGATCACTGGCGAAAGACAAGATTCCGACTTTGGCATCGGCACGGATGTCATGAAGATCGAGTATGGCGGAGGCAAGTCCCTAAAGGAATTTTTTCGCCTGATGCGGGACAAATTTTCGGCCCATGAATGGAGCTACATTGGAAGGCCACAGCACAATGAGCGGGCTCAACTGAAGGCTTTCATGCGGCACTGGTGCCTGAAGGAGGCCTACGTCAAGGAGCTGGGAGTGGGCATAACAGTAGACCTGCAGAAGATCAGCTTCTCCGTGGACACCACCCATAACCTGGGAGAGGAAGTCTCACCCCTCGTTGGCACCACCCTGCGTTGTGATGAAAAGCCTATGGATGACTGGTATTTTGAGGAACATTTGCTGCAGGAAGAGTATTGCGCTGCCATTGCATTCAGGAATTGTATGCCCCAGGAGCACGGCAGATTTAAAATCCTTGCAATTGAAGAACTTCTTGTGAAGAGCCAGGAATCTGAACTTGAGGAAGTGGTTACCTACTGCCAAAAGGCTTTAGTTAAGCCGCACAAACGATCGTAGAATATATTTTTCGAGGAACTGCTTATTTAGAAAGCATAAAATCAACTCTAAAATGAACCTGCATTTATATTAAGATCAACTTCTTGTGAAGTGCCAAGAACATTCTTTGGATAAATGCCTTATAAACGATTCTAAACTATTAATATATATATTTTTTGGGAAACTTCTTGTAATTTGCGAGGAATCAGAACTGGAGTAAGACAAACACGGAGGCATAATTAAGTGATATCCTAAATCAGACAATAGTTATCCGTAGTATAAACATGCATTTATATTATTATTCCAATATTTCTGCAAAAACTCGAATGACTTGTAATCCTCATGTTGTCATGTTGCGCGTCGCGCAACCCCAGAACGCGCTTGTTTGCCTGGCACAGGATAAACAAACTCGACGGAACGTAGCCGGAAATATGCTTAAAAGGCCATAAACCCAAATTTAGGAACCCGTAATGGGACTCAGACAGGGGCCAGACATGGTTGGGCTTCGAATTTATGCGCCAACAGGATGGGCCCTCCATAAGGGTAGCTAATACATACTCTGCTCGTTTGCTTGAATTATTTTTGGCATTCCCGAAAGTTTTATCGATGGGAACGTTGGCT
This sequence comes from Drosophila pectinifera, assembly GCA_008042775.1. Classification (NCBI taxonomy): domain Eukaryota; kingdom Metazoa; phylum Arthropoda; class Insecta; order Diptera; family Drosophilidae; genus Drosophila; species Drosophila pectinifera. The sequence continues at coordinate 51,349 of VNKC01003805.1, read as the reverse complement.
GGCTGCCTGGCTGATTGCACGTTGCCAACGGAGGACAAAGGAAACTTTAATGCGGCAGAATTGGAATTGGAGAGGGGTTCCAGCTACAGTTCCCGATGCGAGTATGCAATCCAATCCCTGCAGCCCAGCACCACTTTCTCACACTATTTTGTCACACCTGCTCGCGATTTGGCGCGGTCGGCAATTAAAACAAAGGCAGACGGCCGCGATTGTTTATGCCTAACCATTTAAGAGCTCTCCCATTTTGTGTTGACACCAACTCAACCCCCCGGATTACGAAATCCTTTTTTCGGCAGGGGTTGAACCCCTCTCTGAAGGACCTCGTCCACTTGCAGCTGTCAATCGCAATCGCAATCGCCCCTAAATTATGCTTTATTAATTGGAAACACCCCCAGTGCGAATTTGACAGTTTTAGGCCTGCAGTTGTAGCGAATTAAAGAGGTCAGACCCTCCTCCCATTTGTTTTCTACTTAAGTACACTTTATTTTGCTTTGTTTTGGTTTAAACTGTATCAATTTTATTTTATTGTCCCTCATCCCATGACCATTCTCGAACCCCAGCTGGCACCTCGTGGTCGGCGGAGAACTCGGACTTCGACCAGCGTCTCATTATTGACCTGGGCGTGGTGCGAAATGTGACGCACATCGCCCTGCAAGGACGACCCCATAGCAATGAGTACGTCACCGAGTACACCATTAGCTACGGCATAACCGATCTAGAGTTCGCTGACTATAAAGAGCCGGGCGGCAATGTCAAGGTAAACAATCGATCTCGAATACAATTGCGAATGTGTCGCTTAATCTTCACACTGGAATGCAATGCTTGTGGTGGTGGTGGGTTTCTGCACAAGAACAAAAAATGTATCTGTCCGGTGTAATGTCTTTATTAAAGAACCCATAAAAGTCCCTATCATGTTAAGTTATTTGTTATTACTAATTACTTAAAGATTTTAGCTCAAAACAAGAATGGATTGAATAATAAATAAACTTAAATAAATTTATATACCAATAAAGCACATTATATTTTTAATATAGATCAAATACAATTTTATTCTACATAAATGAAGTCGAAAATAATTTTTTTAGTACCATGAATAATTGGTGAATAGTTTTAAATACGAAAATAATTTAATATTAATGAATTAATATAAGAAAGTTCTAAACCTAAAATATTGTTCAAAGACTTCAATCTCAAGTCATATTTTCTCTGTGTGTAAATGAACATTGGTGGCTGGGAAAATGCTCGATCTGCGAAAGCGGATTATTATAATCACAGTCCATTATTATTTTTGCTTGCTTTTGTGCTTGGTTTTTTTATGATTTCCTTACTTACTTTCATCCCGCATGCATCTGTTATATGTTTGGTTACTAGTTCTGTAGCTCACTTCCCTACTCATTCTCTACACTCTGACACTGTGACTAACTAGATTGGTAAATGCACCTTGTGCAGGTAACGCTGCTTGGACACCGGTCGAGAATACCTATAACCACTTTCTAACACTCGACCTGGGGGATCCGCGCATGGTGCGCAAGATCGCCACAATGGGTCGCATGCACACGGACGAGTACGTGACGGAGTACATTGTCCAGTATTCGGACGATGGCGAGTTCTGGCGCTCGTACGTGAATCCCACGAGCGAGCCGCAGGTACGGTGACTAATCTTAGTTTAAGACTCAACCACAACTAAAATCCCGGCTTAGAGGCTAGAGGAGGAGGAGGATTAATGCTTTAAACACACATATAGCACTTCTAGACTTAATAGCACACTGTTATGATTAATGTATTGGTGTCCCTCATAGATGTTCAAAGGCAACTCCGATGGCAACTCCATCCATTATAACGTCTTTGAGGTGCCCATCATTGCCCAGTGGGTAAGGATCAATCCGACTAGGTGGCACGATCGCATTTCCATGCGTGTAGAGCTTTACGGCTGCGATTACAGTAAGTTACTAAAGTACAATAAATATTTACAAAAATACTTAGCCTTTTAAAATATTACTTGCAGTCTCTGAAAACCTATACTTTAATGGCACGGGAATGGTGACCTACGATCTGATGCGGGAACCCATTGCCTCCACGAAGGAATCTATCCGTTTCCGCTTCAAAACGGCCTTCGCCAACGGAGTGATGATGTACTCACGTGGCACCCAGGGAGATTACTATGCCCTGCAGCTGAAGGACAATAAAATGGTGCTCAATCTGGATTTGGGATCTCACGTGATGACCTCCTTGTCGGTGGGCAGTCTGCTGGATGATAATGTGTGGCACGACGTTGTGATCTCAAGAAACCATCGTGATATTATCTTCTCGGTGGATCGTGTCATCGTGCGGGGACGCATCAACGGAGAGTTTAGTCGATTGAATCTTAACCGGGCACTGTACCTTGGAGGTGTCCCCAACGTTCAGGAGGGTTTGATTGTCCAGCAGAACTTCTCCGGTTGCTTGGAGAATATCTACTTTAATTCCACCAACTTTATTCGTGGCATGAAAGACAGCTACGAGCTGGGAGAGGCCTATCGGTTCCAGAAGGTGAACACTATCTACGCGTGTCCATCGCCTCCAATTTATCCGGTGACCTTTACCACCCGCGGATCGTTCGTTCGTCTGAAGGGTTACGAGAACTCTCAGCGTCTGAATGTTTCCTTCTATTTCCGCACCTACGAGGAGACTGGTGTGATGTTGCACCACGACTTTTATTCCGGCGGTTACATCAAAGTCTTCCTGGAGTTTGGCAAGGTAAAGATCGATTTGATGGCCAAGGACAGACCGCGTATCATCTTAGACAACTACGACGAACAGTTTAATGACGGCAAATGGCATTCGTTTGTGATATCTATCGAACGGAATCGTTTGATTTTGAACATTGACCAGCGACCGATGACCACGACCAAGAACCTACAAATTGCCACAGGTGCACAGTACTATATAGCCGGAGGCCAGGATAAGAATGGTTTTGTGGGATGCATGCGTCTAATTTCGGTAGATGGCAACTACAAACTGCCCCAGGATTGGGTGAAGGGCGAAGAGGTGTGCTGCGGTGACGAGGTTGTCGTGGATGCGTGTCAGATGATCGATCGCTGCAACCCAAATCCCTGTCAGCACAAGGGTGTATGTCACCAAAACTCAATGGAGTTCTTCTGCGACTGTGCGCATACGGGTTACGCCGGAGCCGTTTGCCACACCTGTGAGTGTCCTTTATTGTGATTTATTAAATATTCATTTAATCTATAATTTATTAATTCTTTCATTTAGCCAACAATCCGTTGTCCTGCCAGGCGCTTAAGAATGTCCAGCATGTGCAGCAGCGTGTCAACCTGAATCTCGATGTGGATGGCAGTGGCCCACTGAAGCCTTTCCCAGTTACATGCGAGTTCTATTGTAAGTGGATATCTTCTCTATAATTAACACGTTTTCTTTTCAGTTTAAATTTTAATTAAGTATTTAATTCTGAAATTTAAGTTAACGAAATGAATCAATCAAAATATGAAACATGTACCTTGCAAATTGGCGTTAAACTTATATATTTTTGACATTGATTGATGATTTCATGATTTTCCTCTGCAGCGGATGGCCGTGTAATCACTACCCTAAGCCATAGCCAGGAACACACCACCACTGTGGATGGCTTCCAGGAGCCGGGTTCCTTTGAACAGTCCATTATGTACGATGCCAATCAACTGCAAATCGAAGCCCTTCTGAATCGCTCTCATAGCTGCTGGCAGCGCCTGAGCTACTCCTGTCGTTCTTCCCGACTTTTTAATTCGCCATGTGAGTAGTTTCTGCTCTTCGTTGATTAACTTTGTAATGAATAACCGCTTTCCCATCCTGCAGCCGAGACAGGAAACTTCCGTCCCTTCTCGTGGTGGATCTCGCGCCACAACCAGCCCATGGACTACTGGGCCGGCGCTCTTCCAGGGTCTCGTAAATGCGAGTGTGGAATCCTGGGCAAGTGCCACGATCCCACGAAGTGGTGCAATTGCGACTCGAACAGCTTGGAGTGGATGGAGGATGGCGGTGATATCCGGGAGAAGGAGTACCTTCCTGTGCGAGCAGTAAAGTTTGGCGATACTGGCACCCCACTGGATGAGAAAATAGGTCGCTATACCCTCGGCCCGCTGCGCTGTGAGGGCGATGATCTGTTCAGCAATGTGGTGACGTTCCGCATAGCCGATGCTTCCATTAATCTGCCACCCTTCGATATGGGTCACTCTGGAGATATTTACCTGGAATTCCGCACAACGCAAGAGAACTCCGTGCTCTTCCATGCCACTGGACCCACTGATTACATTAAACTCAGTCTGATTGGCGGCAACAAGCTGCAATTCCAGTATCAGGCGGGTAGTGGGCCTCTAGGCGTGAATGTGGGCACTAGTTATCACCTGAACGACAACAACTGGCACACGGTGAGTGTGGAGCGAAATAGGAAGGAGGCGCGTCTGGTGGTGGATGGATCCATCAAGGCGGAAGTGCGAGAGCCGCCAGGTCCAGTGCGAGCTCTTCACTTAACTTCGGATCTTGTAATTGGCGCCACCACGGAGTATCGCGATGGCTATGTGGGCTGCATTCGTGCCTTGTTGCTCAACGGAAAGATGGTTGATCTGAAGGATTACTCCAAGAGGGGATTATACGGCATCACCACCGGCTGTGTGGGTCGCTGTGAGTCGAGTCCTTGCCTGAACAACGGCACATGTATCGAGCGTTACGATGGCTACAACTGCGACTGCCGTTGGAGCGCATTCAAAGGACCTATTTGCGCAGATGGTGGGATAACTGGCATTCCCAGTAATTGTATCTGATTTAATTTGCATTTACTTTTTGCAGAGATTGGTGTCAACTTGCGCTCCAGCTCCATTATTCGCTACGAGTTCGAGGGCTCCTTCCGTTCCACAATTGCGGAAAACATTCGCGTGGGATTCACCACCACCATTCCCAAGGGTTTCCTTCTGGGCTTCTCTTCTAACTTAACTGGCGAATACCTTACTATTCAGATATCGAATTCGGGTAAATTGCGCTTTATAACGAATTTAAGAAATTCCTGGGATTCATTGATTTTACTACATTTTACATTTACTTCCAGGTCATTTGCGTTGCGTGTTTGACTTTGGCTTCGAGCGGCAAGAAATCATTTTTCCCAAGAAACACTTTGGATTGGGTCAGTATCACGACATGTACTTCATGCGCAAGAACGGTGGATCCACAGTGGTGTTGAAGGTGGATAATTATGAGCCAGTGGAGTATAATTTCGATATCAAGGCCTCCGCCGATGCTCAGTTCAATAACATTCAGTACATGTACATTGGCAAGAATGAGTCCATGACTGATGGCTTCGTTGGTTGCGTGTCGCGAGTTCAGTTCGATGATATCTATCCACTGAAGCTGATGTTCCAGCAGAATCCACCCAAGAATGTCAAGTCGTTGGGCAGTAAGTATTTATAGTTAAAAGTCCCCTTACTAGAAATCGCAATTAAACTATTATAATGCAGCTCAATTGACGGAAGACTTCTGCGGCGTCGAGCCTGTGACGCATCCGCCCATCGAAATTGAGACGAGGCCACCACCTCTAGTGGACGAGGAGAAGTTGCGCAAGGCATACAACGAAGTGGACTCTGTGCTGCTGGCATGTAAGTTAATACTTTCTCCTCTAGCTTACCCAAACATAACATTATTCTCTCTTTCAGGTTTGCTAGTGATTCTCTTCCTGCTGCTGATCCTTATGTTCTTCCTCATCGGTCGCTATTTGCACCGACACAAAGGCGACTATTTGACGCACGAGGATCATGGTGCCGATGGTGCCGACGATCCGGATGATGCTGTCCTCCACTCAACCACTGGCCATCAAGTCAGGAAGCGAACAGAGATCTTTATCTAATCTTGTCGCAACAAATATGCACACAAATCGTTTTTAAATCGCCTTAGACGCGCAACAGCGACGACTCAGACTCACCAACAATAATCAAGATAAAAATCAAACGAACATGGAAAGGCTCACTCAACGTATTACAGACACAGAACCTATTTAAACTTTTCCAAGCACTGCCAATTGTTTTGCGCAAGTGATCGCTACGTATTTGATTTTGAAATTGGTTGGCTGAATTTCGTTCTTACGTACGTATTGTATTTTTTTGTTCTGTCTGACGGCATTTTACCTTATTTTATTTTTGAACTCTCAATAGTCACCGAAAACCGTCCATTTTTAGTTAATTTTATGAACACATTTTGTTTGTTTGCGAAATTAAGTTAAAAACTTATATTTTAAGTTGCTGCCCCGAGCTCTCCGACCGAAAGCAATATCGTACGAGTATATTATAAAGACGAACATTCCATTATTTTTAATACGTTTCTCTCGCTACGGTTAATTAAAAAAACTTCTAATTTACACACAAAAGGAACACGAGAATCATTTTGTGGCTAAGCAAAATCGGCTACTTTAGTATCACAAATATAATGAAAAACAAACAAATTGTATTTTTGGAAAATACATTTTGAACGTCTTGACTTGAAATTTGCAAATATACATTATTAGTATGTGTATATAGATATATATAGCTATATATAAATATATATGTATGATTACGAAGAAAAAGAGACAATGAAACATTACAATTTTTAACTTTCAATAAAAGAAAACTACAAATAATTAAAGAGGTTGTTGTACACTCACCGTTTGTGGAGAACTCTATGGAAACTACTGGATGGATATTCAGTCTCTTAATGTTTATTCAATTTAATATTGTATACTAAAATATATATATATGTGTGTATAAGTATATAGGCTATTCCAAATATTAATATTCTGCAAGTTTTTGATTTCCTTTGTAAAGTTAATCGTAACAATATAATATAACGCTAATTTTGATTACTACGGTTTTGGTTTTGGTTTTGTTTGTTATTTTCTGTCTACTAATGTACTGGAATATTTCTTTTTGGTTGGCCATGATGCACATGTATAATATTGTTATTATCTAACAACAGTCTAAGTCACATGTAACTCGTTAAGGTAGAATAACACTGGGTGGGTCTGCACAATCCACAATCCACATAACTCCATAGCTCATAATCCATAATCATTATTAAGAATCCGCGTCGTTGTTCCATGACTAATCTACACGCGTGTGCATGTCTGTGTTATAACGTTATCGTTGTGTCTAGGGGCTATACCCTTCTACTCATATGTATCTGGGACTCCCAGAGGATTGGTTTTCACTACATTGTACCTAAGTTCAACTATGGGTTAACATCGGTCAACGGTTCTAAATGGAAGATTACTGTTTGTCGTATTGAATGTGTACCATGGTTAGCTGACAAATACGCTTATCGATATGCTCGTCTTAGTCGACTCACTGAGTCGCAAACAACAAAAACAGCTATCACAAAAGGTAAATAAAAATACAAAACTCTACAGGAATACAGGATATTCCGCACTTACTGCCAGTAAGTGCGGCTATTGTCCACCACACTTCCGTCAATCTGCTCACAGCCCAGAGGCCAGACTCGCGTCGCCCCTAGTTGTGCACATTTCCACTGGCCAGCATGCGGTAGCGATTCAGCAGCTGCACCGCCGCGTCCTGCATGGGCTCGATCTTGCCGTGCCTCGCCTCGTAGACGTCCAGCAGGATCCGCTCTCACAAAACCGTGCATATGACAAAGAGCAGCGACACCAGGCACAGCATGGCCACAATATCCCGATGCAGTTTCCTGTCTCGATGGAATGGCCGTGTGGTGTAGCACTCTCGACGTGTCTGGCGCAGCAGCCAGACGGGAACGAAAAGCTGGAGTAGATCCGGCACCATAAATCCAATGTCGCGCACTATCTGGTGGGCATATCCCTCGCCGCGCACCACATTCATGAAGAACTGGTCGAAGCTGCTGGCCAGAATATGGAGTAGGGCGATTCCTATGATGCAGAATACCTTCTTGGGCGTGACCACATTTGTGGCGTTGGCCAGGTGCATCACCAGCACGGTGGAGAACAGTTCGGTTACCTGAAAGGGTAAGGGAATAATAATAATACATTTTCATCGGAAAGAACATCAACATTTTAATTTCACTGTGGCCAGAACCACAAATAAGCTGCAAATATAAAGCATAAAACTTTTTCTGCATATTTATAGCCATCAGCCGCCCTTCGGCATTTTCCAATTTTCAGGTCCTACCCACAATCGCTCATTAACGGGCCTAAGCTATTAAGTTTAAACTTTGGTTGGATGGATGGATTTGCTCTTGAAACTTATTACCCTGCCGTACTTCTATTTTCATGACCAAAGTTAGAACTGGCACGGACGACGGTGGGCGTTCTAGTGCGGGACAAGTGCGAAAATTTTGCGGGAAAGTGTTCGAATTGGAGCGTCCTCGCTCCGGACGAACTTTGGCAATAAATTATGGATGGCCTGTAACTGGCTTGGGCCACATATGACGGCACGTAGTGCGATGTTTGACTTTGGCTTGCGAGTTGTATGTTGCAAGTTCAAATTTACACGGCAAAATATGGTTTGAGATTAAATCGAATTATAATTAAACGGGAGAAATAAACACACCATAATTTCAAATTCGACCTCATTATCCGAAAGTTTTCAATAGATTCCCATAACAATAACCTCTTTCTAAGCGTGTTAATCTCCAGAAAAGAGCATTTGTTTCGATTTCATTCTAATAGTTTCTCGCAGTGTGCTAGTTGGCCACTCACCGTAAAGAAAAGCTGATGGTTCCACTGGTTGTAGTAGTCATCGTTGTAGTAGTTGATGTACGCCCACCAGGCATAGTAGTGCGAGAAGATGGAAAGCAGGAAGAGCAGGAGCATCGAGTACCGTACGCGCTGCTGCAGGATCAGGGCGATTAGCCGTTTGATGCACTCGTACAGGGCAATCACAGCGAAGACGGTCAGGATCCACATCTTAAAGCTGTTGGGGGTGGCGTTGAAGTACATATGCTTGTAGGCGGCCACTCCCGACTCGTAGGGTCCCTTGAAGACGGTGTCCCAGCAGGAGCAGGTGCAGAAGTGCCTGTCCACGTAGCGGGCATAGTTCTCCCAGAAGTACCACAAGATGACGATGTGCACCGGTGGAATGAGGGCCGGAGCCAGCGAGCCGCAGGCGGTGGGCAACCATGTAATGTCGAACATTTTACAAATACTAATAAGATTCCCGATAATGATATGTCGTTTGCAGGCTCCGTTTTCGTCGCTATATTTATTCAATCATTACGTTTCAGTCTGCAGAGGAGAAAGATAAAAATGTCAGTTGGGCAAAAAAATGATTAAAGTAAACAATATTTTTAATTGAGTTTCCCAGGAAAGAGAAAAAGTGGTAATATGCAAATCAAAGCACAATTGACAATGTGTTCAATGGATGTTCAAATAAATATTATTTTTAATGAGTCAGTGAAACCAGTTAAGAGAAAAATAAAACAAATAAATCCCTTTATTACATATCAATAGGTATTAATTTAATTTATTGGCCAATTAAGTATCATTAGTAATCAAGCAAATTATTCCTAACCATTTCCACATTGAGGGAATTTTACACTACAACGGACTTTAGTGCATTGTCCCTGTAAAATATTCATCATTAACATACGTGTGATTTCTCTATAAATAAACCAAGCTTTCCAAGTCATCTAATTAAAATTCATTGCAAATTGGTCATATTTATACTTCACAGATAGGACACATCAATAGCTTGCATCTTTTCATCTTAACAAAAGAAACTTTCCTCATTCATCATTTCTCCCCTGTCAATTGTGTAATTACCGATAAGTGCGGAATGAAAACACGTTTTGTGCAATAGATAAATACAACAAAGAATTGTATAGGCAAGAAAAATCCCATCAAATACATTGAGTAAACAATAAATGCGAGTTTTCCCAAACTTAAATATCACTTGAATTGTATAATCATTGAACATCAAAATGTTTGGGCAATTGCTATTCGCGTCTTTATAAATATTTCAATATTTCGGGTTGGGCCAGCAACATGTTATTTCTGTTTTGTACAGTTATGAAAATAAACAAATCGAGGGCCAGAAAATATATTCCGCGCAGCACTCTTGGCAGTGCATCCCAGCCGAGTGTTTTTTATTTAAATTAAACCAGAGAAGGCCTGCCAGTTGACGCATTGCCATGGCTTCTGGTGGATTCGCATGTAAATTTGCATGCAACTGAGAATGCAGCTGCAGCAGCGGCTAGTGACCGACTGAATGTCATCCACAGGCACTTGTGTGCCCAAAAATGATGCAATTATAAATTCATGTGCTGCAGGGACGGCTTCGGTATCCGGGGAGAGGGCCAAAGGATGGGTCTCCTCTACGCACGGTGAATGGCATTCCAAGCAATGGCGCGGCTGCCAAAAAAATCAAAAAGCAAAGCGAACGGTCATTAGTGCGGACACGAAGTCGGCCCCTCAATGGGCATCTGAATGGGTACGGGAATGGGAATATTCTCGTATGGCACTGCCGCTGGGGAAGCCACCAACTGTAATTGAGACAACAATGAAAGGTGCTGGCAAAAAATAGGGATAGATTTCGGTACCGAAGCTGGGGATACCCTTGCCAAATTCTGTCAGGAAGATATTATATCATAGCCAATTCATTACACTTTCTAGAGACGATAATTCTTATTATACGAATTAGGAAGCCTAGATTCATTAATGTAGAAATATAAATAGTACCCAACAGAAAGGGTACGAGTACCACAAGTACAAGTGTATTTCGGGGTGTGTGGCTGCTCCTCGACTTAATTAAAACATCGACCTGCGAGGTGCAGCTGCCAGCGGAAAACTATTTCGATTTGTTTTGATTGCTGCTGATGTACGGGTCCCGACTTGTTCTTGTTGCACCACATCGCCCTATAAAAACCACCCAAAAAAAACAAAAAAACAACGCAACCGTTTACAATTGACGTCATGCTGGAAATCAGGAGCATTGGTATTGAAAACTTAGCTGAGCATAAGCTGCCAGCCACTGCAGCAAGCAATATGAATTTCAAATCGAGAACAGAACATAGGAAAACCCGTATAAACAATACCCCGAATCTCTGCATCTGGAGTATAATTAATGCCGGCCTGTTCCAACTCCGAATGTGACCCACAAATGTGACGGAATGGAATTGATGACATGAGGAGGAATCCTAATTTGTCAAAGGTACCAGCTCATGCGGAAGGAGTCAACCTTCAGTTCCTATTACATCAATTTGCATTTGGGTCAGAAAGGGCAAGGACATTAAATTTATTCGGTGGTGGGATTTCATTTCCGCTCAAGTTCCTGGAAGTTAAAATATACCTTGTTTATTTTATTTGTTCAACTGAAATATTTTATGAATCGAACTTGTAATTCATTTATTGATGGGGTTTTTAAGGGGTATATATATACCAGAATATGTTTTACAAATATGACATTTTCCTGGTTTAAATTTCACAAAATTCTACCTAAATTTATTGCATTAACGTAGCAGCGGGATTACCCTCCTTTCTGCCAGAAAGCAATCTTTGTTTGAGCCGCCACTACGCGAGTTAATATATGTTAAAAGTGAAACACTTGCTACTCAGACGGAGTATTATCCCGGATAGTTGCCCCTAACGAATCGCGTGCAGAAACTCACAGTCGTCTGAAAGGCTGTGTGTAAACAACACCTCAGGCAATGGGAACAACAACAACAACAACAACAACAGCACACACAAGGAGCACAGCAACCAAACCAACTAGATGTTGGTGTGAGTGACGGTAAAGCTGTCAACAGTCGTCGTCACTTGAGCTGCATTGTTTCACAAGTATTTGCCGCACGGGCAACGCGACGTATGAGTAATGTGTGAGTGATGGCGTAGATTGGGGTTGGGGTGGGAATGGGTATGGAAATTGGAGGCGGGAAATCCCTCCCGCCGGGCGAGTCGTCCATGCAGCCGAGTGGCCTTCTTTGCATGCTCATTTGTGTCCCTTTCAATTGTCATTCGGGCTGCTTTTTCGTTGTTGGCATTTGCTGGAGTACGCCGCCGTTGTCGCCACGCCAGACACTCTGTCTGAATGTCGTGAGAGAGTTGTAAGAGTTATGGAAATGAGCCCGATTGGGCCACCGCCTCCGAGGCTGGCGAATAAATTTCCGACATACGACCCTAATAGCCGCTGCAATCGCAGGTGATAAACGAACTAGCGATGAGCATGCAAGGAAGTCGATGGCTGTTAACACGCGACACTTAAACTCGAACTCGTGCTCGTATCTCCGTGGCTACATAAACACATGAGCATATACACGAGCATTACAATAATTATACACAGCGAAAAAGCAGGGAGCAGATTCAAGGAAAAAGACTTTTTGTTATTAAGGGAAACATAAAGTGAAAGAAAATATAATTTATAAACACATGAAACACAAACATTGGATCTTAATTTGTAATATTATTGGAGGCTGTGTTTCTAAGTGGAGAAGTGGAACTCTCAAGTTTCCATATTAATTAAATTATCTCGATATCATAGAGTACACTTGGTCGTCAAATTGTATTTGAAGTTCTTTAGGTTATAAATGTTAGTCTCAATATCCACATCTTATTCATAACATTTCGATTTCGTATAATTTTGGCTCAGTTTTGGGTGTGCATGTCTCTGGGGCGCCCTGTAAACGATGTGGGCGTCTGGCTGGCTTTGCACTGAGATAAATCGCCAGCAATAACATTGCCTGCATGGCGTTTGTTTAGTCAATATTTAGTTGGGCATCCGACAAACACACACAGACAGATGGCATCGGCATCAAGCCGTATATAATCGAATCGAACGGAATGCAATTACACACACACTGAGAGCGCAGCACCATTAAAAATAAAGCCAAAACTGGAGTTTCCGGTGCGGGAAAAAACGTGGAAAATCGAAATACAATTAGGCGAAGCCCTAGAATGTGTACATAAAAGCGAACCGGATCTAATGCGCGGCAGTGGGGAGTTACTGGGGCTGGGGCTGGGTTGGGTTCGCTTCGGTTTACTGGGATGCTGGCCCTCAGTTTCCCCTTATTACGCCGTCTCCCTCCGTTTTACTCGCCCTACCGAGCAGCGGGTAGTTCACTCTTCCACGATATGTATACGTTATGTACAGCTTTGTTTAAACAAATCCGTTTGGTTGTTTATTTTTTGGATAACAGGAGAAGAGTTTGTTGGAACAACAACCGCGGGCAGGCCGTGAAAAACGCGACTGAAATTATTGTTATGCTGCGTGTGAAATTCTGCTCTTGTCTTTGGCAGCCGGCGCCGGCGTCGTTGTCTGGCCAATGTTTTCTAACAAGGAAATAGGGGGAAAGCTCTCAGCTGTTGAGAGTTTTCCCTGCGGCGCGCCGGCTGTATATGTATGTCGCGCACTGTAGCCGGCGCTCTCTCTCGCTTGCGCGCTCTCTTCGATGCGCTCTCTCGGCGGGTGCAAGGTGCGCTGAAAATACTGGGAAATGATTGCGGCCTCTATGGCAGCATATTAAGTATACGCGCCGTTGCCGCTATTGCATTATCAGCTGCAATGGACTCACGTGGATCCTCTACACGCACACTCTTATTTGCATTTGATATACTTACACATTCGGTAGTACTTTGTGCACCTGTTGTTGGCACATATTTATTTATCCTTTCCGACTGAAAACACCATTTTGTAATTCGTTTTTGTTGTTTTGGCACATTTATTACGAACTCTTGGGGCTTTTAACATTACCATAAATACTAAAACATACGTACTTGGTAAACAATTACTGAGTTAAACTAATTGAAGTCCAAGCAGCTTAAGTGAAACACATACAATGCACACAGAAAATTGCTGTCAAAGTGCATCTTAAATATGCTAATTAAATGGTTTCTCCTCCTGCTTTACCCTGTGTGTTTCCCTCCCCTCCCCTTGGTTTGGTATTTTTCTGCAAATTATTTTGAGCACAATTACAAACAGCAGTGGCCATTGTTCGCTCACATAGTCAAGGAAGTATACAAGTTTGTCCCAACAATGGCTTAAATTTGTAGTCTAGTAATTAAAATGCTGGCCGAGACTTATTCATCTGCCGCTGTCATTGTTCTCGGGTCCATTGTGACCAGATATATCCACGATATACTACTATGCACGGATATACATATGTACATATATAAAATGATGCGGCTAAGTATCAAGAGTATAAATTCGTTATATATCGCACCGCTGGCATTATCCCTTTGGTCATTATCCATTAACCATTATCCATTATCCTTGCAGGTACAAGTACTCGTTGACTTTATCAGAGTCGTTCGCTTAGTTCGGCTTTATAGTAGACATTGTATACAATCTATAGTAATACCTATAAGATACACACAGCAGCTTGGGGTAAACATTTAGACGTAAACGCAATTAGTATAATTTATCCAAGACTTACAATAGCCTGCAATATTCCTTAACCGGTCTAAGCTGCCATCACAATACATTTCATTCTGAGAGAGTATGAAATTATGTATAATTTTCCTATCGAATCGCCCTGCTGGCCCTCCCAATCACGCACTCCACTCGTGCTTTGTACTAATTTTGACCCTGCTAGGCCTACGAATAATTGCCCTCCCATTATTCCGATGTCACATGTATCGAACAGGGCACTCCCTCTTCATTCCGTCCTCTCTCTCTGTCCAAACATCCCGTAAGCCCATTATATATGTTTACTATCCCCAGCATGGTTGCCATGTCCTCGTCCAAGTGCTAGGCGGATTTTCCTGCTTCATTCATGTTTATTGTGTTCATTTTCAATGGCATTGCATTCAGCCCCCCGAACAATGGCATTGGTCACTTCACATTGGAGAGCGGAATCACTTTGCCTAAGTCCCAGTGTCTTATTTCCGATGTCTAGCTGACCACACTCAATCTTGTTGGTTTAGTTCAACAATTGTGATTCCATTACATTACAATTCATAATTACTAACCTCGCATATAATTTGGGTAATTATTTACAGAGTTCCACAGATTCGGATGGAGAAACTGCTCAATGGAGGAACAGATTCCTTTGACGGACAGGATTAAAAGAGAGTTGTATTATAATTTGTAATTACCTCTAAAGAATATTTAATTAATCAAATAAAAAAATATTGAATAACGCCAAAAACTACAATTTCTGATTGTATATAAAAAGGATTTTAACCTCAAGATCAATATACTAAGACAGGAAATAAAAGCTTACATTAAGTTAGAAAGAAAATGATCTTTTAGTTCCTGACCGCCCAAGGAATGCTCTGTTACTAAAAGTAATGCACCTCCTTGTTACTTGGCAACCCCTTTAGAACTTACTGTGCTCCATGACACTGCTCACCGAATTGTTGACCTCGGCCACCACGACAATCTCCTCGTTCTCCTCCGTCTCCTCGGGCACCATCATCAGGTTGTTGTTCGTCTGGTAGGTCTCCATGCGGTGATCGCCCTCGCCGCCGGTCCCCGTGGTGGAGCTGCGTAGTCTGTGGGTGAAGGACGACCTCGACCGGGTCATGTACGATGATCTGGTGGTGGACATCCTCCTGAGGACTCCGCGACCGTAGAATAGCATGCGCACCTCAACGCGAAACCGCGGATGAGTGGCTGCGTACAGGTACGGGTCCACGCAGGCTGCGGTCTTGCAGAAGATCGCCGGAATCATGGATCCTAGCGGGGTGATGTGTCGCTCCAGACCGAAGACACCCATCATGGCCACAACGGCGTAGGGCGACCAGGCCAGAAACCACAATCCAATTATGGCAGCCACAATGAAGGCCAGCTTCTGTTCCGTTTTGGCTTTATCCTTGTTCGACTGAATCCGGCTGGCGGAGAAGACCACCTTCAGGATGTAGAAGTAGGAGTACACGATGGTGGTCAATGGGATGCAGTAGGCTGCCACGAAAAACAGCGCCATGAAGATGCGGGCCGGCGTCTCCCTGTTCAGATAGTCAAAGCTGCAGGTGGTCAGGAATCCTTCGGGCACATAAACCGAGAGCCCGATGTCCAGTGCCGGCATCACCGCGAACAGGAAGCTGTAGCACCAGATCAGCAGGATAATCATGTAGGAGCGCAGGCGGGAGCAGCGCCGTAACGGCTGGAGTGGATGGACCACCACATTGTACCGGTCCAGAGCGATGGCGGTGAGTGTTCCAATGGCGCAGGTGCCACTCAGGCCGCCCACAAATCCATACAGGCGGCAGGCTGCGGTCAGAGACTTATTTAGTTTTTTGTTCGGTTTCTAACAGAACACAGAGGGAAAATTTGTGATAAATTATTGAAAATATTTATAGAGTCAGATGTCATTGAATCTGATTTCAAGTTTGTGAGTCATTTGAGGAGCTAACTTGATTAGGGAATGCGAGCTGCATTATTCCGTTTTAGAATTTGTAGATCACGATTTTTCCTCAAGTGAATCCTAGCTTCAAGAGCACTCACCTGCATCCCCCAGAGCCGGGCCCTCCTTGATGTTGTTGTATATGGCAATCGGACATTTGACGAGCATGAGGAAGTCACAGATAGCCAGGTTCATCACCAGAATATTGGCCGGAGTGCGCAGCGACTTGCGATTGGAGAACATGAAGATGACGAACGCATTGCCCACGCATCCCACCACCGAGATGAGGCAGTAGAGGGCGGCCATTGCCAGGAAGGTGCTCGACTTTGGCGGCTCGAATTGCAGCCAAAAAGGATTTACCTTCGCGATGTAGCTGATGTCGTATTTATCGCGGTAGTGGATGTAGCCGGGATATGCACTGTAATTACTGCAGCAAAGGAATGATCAACGGTGCGTATACTTAATTTTTAGCTATTATTTCGCTATTGCTCTGCCAATGGAGTACTTCTACTAGGTATACTATATTTAATTTAAGTCCACTTTAAATAGTTGAAGCCTATCTCTAGAGCACATGATCCGATACCCCTCTCCCCCAGTCGCTTTGAGCGCATTATGAATTCAAACGAGTTAGTTGAATGCACCCACTAGAAAACTAAGCCGAGCTTATCGCGATGACTTGTTAAGGTTGTCTGGAGCATGCGGATGTGCGTATATAGCATGTGGGGATGTGGGCATATAGCACAACCTCTAACCTAACCCCTTACCTCAGTGCTGTGGAGATGCTGTCATTCACGTGCCTGTCGTGGTGCTTGCCCACATTCACCGCCGAGGATGCCGCCGAGGATGTGCCGGCGGCGGGGCCGTCGCTGGAGTTGGCCAGGATCTCGGAGAGGGAGAGAGCTCCGGTTAGCCAAAAGCTGCTGCCAGTAGCCTCCGTTGTCAAGGTGGGTAGCGTCTCCATGTCTGCTTGGAGTTTTGGTACAATCTAAAGTTTAGGAGCTTCCAAGCCAAATGACAAATGGAACGTGCCCGCGGAGGTGGTCGCGGAAAATACGCTTATTTGCTGGCCGCATTTGGCGAGGATGCGGCGTGTCGCCACCGCAGGGATGTCGTCAGTGATGCAGGTACGAATGCAGTAGCTGCAGCTGGTTGTGATGATGATGCTGCAGGAATGCCGTGGTCACGAACCATCTTCCGTTTACCCAACGCCAACGGGGTTAGCTGCAATTAGCCTGGCGCCGGAGACCCTAAAATGGGGACAGATATAAAGGGAGTTTAGCTTAAACGATTTCCTGTGATTAATTGCCTGAGTTCCGGGTTAAGTGGTGATTCAGCACCAATTTAATCACCATTTGGTGGCTTCAATTTTGGCTTAAATCATGTCTTGACTATGAACTTGACTTGGCTTGACTTACGTCTAAGAGGTTGCTCAAAAGTAAGCCAAAACCAATTGTGGACAATATAATATAATATATAATAATATAATAAAATTATAAGCCTGCTATTAAAGATAAATATTATTCTTTTGGATATTGATATTTATTTGTAATGAATCAATAATTGAATAACGCTAAATTAGGGAATGAAATTGGAAGTTCTTTAAGTCTAAATATAAATATACATTCACTCACATAACCTTTTTTAAATTAAAAAGGCAAAAATTCTCTCCAATTAAATATACTTGCGAGGATTCTGGAATTCAGTAATTATTAAATTTACCATAATAGCAAAAAGCTTTTTTGCAACTTTTTAGGAAGTCGGCGGAATGCAGCAGGTGAATGCCGCAGGTGGGAGGTATTAAAAGCAACAGCATGAAACCAATAACATTGTGTTAACTGCGGGATTATGGTTAAAAAATGCAAACTTCACTTTCATTTTACTTAGCATGGAAAAGTTGTAATTGGATTTTAAGGCTTAACTTAAACTTGGCAAAAGCAGGCTATATATTTTGTATAAGTCCTTCGTGAAGATAAATTATTACAAGACAGGTGGCAGATACATAATTTATCATCATCATCATCATATACCGCATCATGTTTTGTTAAGACCTGTAACCGAGGCACTCTAGTTGGGGAAATGTACATCGATTGGATCAATTAACACCTGCTTTCTCAGGCTGCCTGAGGTCAGACCGGGTGATTATTTACGGGTACTCGTATTATGTAAATCCCGAGGAAAATGTATATAGTTAGGGAAACTTAATTGCTTATTAAGTAACTACCAGCCTGGCCACGTGAGCCTGCCGGCTAGCACTCGAGGTCCTGCCGCAAGAGCTCTTCAGTTGAAACTCAAACACGAACTTCTCGGGGTCCGGGAAGAGGAACCTGAGCATGAACAGCACTTGGTGGCAGCCAGCCGTCAAGGCCAACGACAAATTCCAATCTCAAAACTTTCCCCAGCAGCGCCAAGAACCACTTGGATGTCTGGGAACAACTACAAGTGACCCAACCCCCATTCCGCCAAAGCGTTTGCTTATTATATTCACAAATCTCGCTGGGATCAACACAACGAATTGGGAGAGAGGGCGATGGAGACGACTCTGCCTTTTGTCTGAAAAATATTCAGTTCCGCTGGGAAATATTTAGTTCCGCTTTGAGAGTGGCGAAGTTTTCCGGTGGCCTTTATGGCAGTTAAATGGCACTAATTGGCCAATTGAAATTTGTCTTTGGGCCCTAGTTTTTGTTTTGGCCTTTGTTGCCTCGCAATCGAATGCCTTTCACTTTCGGGGGCCAAAAGCTGTGGCATTGGCAATTAATCACTCAGAAAGGATATGGAAACTGGTGCCTGCCACAGCTTACGCTGTTCTCTGTCAGTTGATTTGAACTATGCACAGGCTGCTTTTGAATGCTCGTTAGATGGGCCCCAAACGAGCTCCCCAGATGCAGCAGTCTGCCAAGGAATCTTCCGACAAATCAAAGGAATAGGACGTCAAACAATCTTATTGGGCAAGTTCCTATTCATGTGCAGGTTTATATACAATTATTTTATGCCTGGCAATCTTGTTTGTACTGTTGGCAATCATGCGCACACTCTGTTTTGTAGCAATTTATTTATTGGATGACAATAAATAAAAGCCCTTTCATGAAATAATTTGACCGAACACAGCTATTTTTGTTATAGACAACTTTAAATTTAAATTGCCAAAAAAAACTTGAAATATATAGATAGTTAATACAAATATATTTGTATTCAGATGTTTTGTGCAGAATTTATTCTACTGACTGCGAGATAATTACATTATTTGTATGTAAAAAATACAGAATTTATATTGGCTTTAAGTGCGCATTCCACTCTGCTCTTTGTCCAAGAGTCTTTAAGCCCAGCCATGTGTGTTCAAGCTAAGGGCTTCTTTTCATCTACTCAAATGTAATAAAGGGGTTTATTTAACAGATTTGAATAAGTACCTGGGCAATGAAGCATAACCTGTTGAATGTCAAGGTTTTACATTTGCCTGCTTTTCGAAGTGAATCTATTCCTCACTTATTTCCCTACCTTAATAATTTGTAACATGCAAAGCAATTTATGGGCGTAAGAAGCTAATTTATTGTTTTCTTTAATGAATATTTTAGAATATTATCTGTTTTGTTCTGGAGGACGTATTTGATCTTTAAATGGTGTCCTTTTTTGGCCAATAAGGGAAATTACTGTGGCGATATGGATCTGGATCTTCAAAGGAACCAACTGGGCATAGGGCTGTTAGGACCTTCTTATGGTCTGTCGGTCCTCGAGAAATTGTGCAAGCTGGCGTGACTTGTTTGGGCCCATTCGGCAGTCATTTGATTAGACCAAGTTCCTTTGGCGGCCAGGGCCGTTCCTTTGCAGATTATCCACTCGTATCAGGCGCTTCTGGTGCACTAAACAAAAGCGGAACCATCACTTAGGCACACACTCACTTCTACAAAGCGGACATGCGCCTTTTTGGCTGGATGCACAAGCCCCTCGTGCCGCCAAATGCATTCGTAATTTATTTTCCCGCCACAATTTACATCCGCACTCGAAATTTAATTATGAGTTTAAATGGTTTAAAGTGTTCAGCTCTGTTTCGCGGCGTACCATCTTCCTGCGGCAACTGGGACCGTGGGATGATGGCGCGGATGCAATTATCTAACCACTTGCTGAAAAGGCTGCTGCAAATCGCTAACAAGGAACGCTAAAGAGCAAGTCAATAATATATTTAAATTAAATTACACTTTCTTCCGGTTTCGGTTTGCTGCTCGTGTCAGGCAGAAGTTGCCACAATAATTACATTGCGGATAGGCGTTATTTTAAGGGCGGGAATCACATTACTAAACTGCGCTATTATGTTTAAGCTCTACATAAATATAGGCAAGTTTGGTTGGGACCTTCTGGCAAACTTATTTCATCAGGCGCTATCCTTGAGTATTATTTTCCGAGGTCGTTGAACATCATTTTTGGTTTAATTTCTTGCATTAAAAAGTTTCGTTTCCCTAAAACCACACATACTTTAAGTAAACTATTTCAGCACCTAGTGAATTTTTTTTAAAGCTAAAAGATCGTTACTAATTTGTATTAAATGATGGTTCAAATGTTGATTTTAAAGCCTTTCTAAGCATTCACTATTTCTGTGTTTACTCTTGATTTATTCGCAGTTTTTATATTATCCTTTATTTAAGAGTAAGACGTTAATCTCTGCTTGGAATGCTTGTTACCAGACCCTGATTGAAATTCAACTCTATACCCGCTGCCTTAAATCGAAACTTATAGTAAATTGTATGCCATTAAAATGTCTACAACAGCAGAAAATCACATTCATTCATAAGCAATCGAAGGATATATTTCTATAAAATACAATTTTAGCCAGAGTTAGCAACAGCCACGTATTCGAGTCACATGTGTCTGGATCAGACGTGTAATGTGCCATTTGCATATCCTCTAGGTAAAGGGTTGCCCCAGCTGCAGGGATGCAACTCCCAGCTGATTGGCGAGCATGGGAGTCGGGGCGACAGCCAGGGTTTAGGAGGAGGTAAATCCAAGTCGAGCCAGCTTTCGATGTTGTATTTTAAGGGTTTGTTTTTTTTGCTATGAGATCCCATGGCCCCCATGGGTATATTGATTTATGCTCGCGCCAGTTTTCATTTCACAATTTTCACTTATGTATGGCAGTTTATTACAGTCCTCATCTGCACTCAGCCTTTTCCCCAGCCTCGTCCTCACACATCTCCCTAGCCGTATCCACATCCTTATCCCCACCAAAATCCCTGCTGCACGTGCCTCGTTGGGCGCTGGTTATTCTAAATGCAATGTTTGTGGCCCAAGGCTGCGGCAGAACTGAAAATTTTTATGCAGCCGTTTTTATCAAGAGGCTCTTAAATGCCTAAATGCACGGAAAACAGTGTTTAATTTAATGATTTGGGTTCTGTAAATATAAAAAATAGATTTCCATAATACCTCTTATTTCCCCTTTATTTATTAATAACTCCTTACATATTATTGTGTACTTAGTGCCTTATTAGGTGCCTGATTAGTGGTAAACTATGCATTGCTTTGGATTTTTAATCAATTTTAAGGTGTCTTCTATGTCAGTGAATTTTCCCCCGGTGCAGTGGTGATGAATGCTAATGCTGATGGCTCGAAAAAGTGAGATAGCGAGAGCATGCTGCTGAAACTGAGATCTGTGCCGCATTAGAGGATGTCAAGTATTCAATCTGCTCGGAATTAAGCCACGGCACCTTTAAGATGTGGATTCCCATTGTGACCGGCCGGCGAGCCGTCACTCAGTCAGCCGGCAGTCCCCAGGATGTAGGCAAAACAGTCAAGTGCACTCAACGATGCATATGGGAAGGATGCTACTTAAGGCGGTGGTGGTCCAAGTGCAGCTAGGAGAAGGAATAAGGAGGAGCTGCGTCTCCACGGGCAATCCAAAGAGCTATCTCCGAGGCCAACTACTCGAGAAGCGCCCCAAGACATGCGGCTGTCGTCCACTGAAGACCACTTCATGGATGTTGGAGATGCCGGGTCTTATTTGCTTGGCAGAGCTCCGAGGAATGCCGCCACTCAGGTGTGTCGGCCAAACAAAGGAGGGCCCATGCCGAAAAGAACTCAGTCGAAAGAACTCTGATATCCAGTAAGTTTAGTAAAAGAGCAGCCCAGACCGGAGCCTGCAATTGTCCACTAATTCCCAGGTAGACAGTTCACTTCCACTGCCACGGCCCCTTCCAATTCCTGCCATTAGGACACCGCTCGAGAAAAGCCGCTTAGTGCCAGATGGGCGGTTAAAGCGTTTTATTTGATTGTTTTTCTGCTAATAAGAATAAGTAAACAATCTAAGAAGACCTCCATCACTTTAATACAAATTGAGTAAACAGATTTATTTATTGTTGTATGAGGAAAATAAAACAGAAAATAATGCAGGTAAAGGTACGAAGAAATAATTCGAGCCAAGTATTGAATAATTTGATAAATTATTGTCTTGTTAGCTTAGCTTTTATAATCTGTGGATGAATGATAAATAACCGAAGTTTAGCTAACAATTTATACTCTTAAGACAGATATGTTAAATTGTGCAAGTAATATATGGCTTTGTAACGTTAAAAGAGAGGGAACCAAATTCAATAGAACCTAAGCATATATTGAAAGCCCTTTCCAAGGAATTTATATTAAAGTTTCAACACTGCAAATATTTTCAGCATTTTCTTTTTGAACTTATGTAAAAGCAACGCAATTTGCCACGCATAAAAATTGGAATTTAATTGAATTTGACATTTGGCTCCGCTTCTGTGTTAGAGTTTGACTAATAGGACTTTTATTTGGCAAAACATGAAATATGTTTAGATTAACATTACGACTTTAGCACAGGATTGAAAAAGGGACAACTTATCAAGTGACTGCTGATATTCGGGTTAAGTTGAGAGGCAACTTCATTTGCAATTCGTATCGAAGCAATCCAAAAAAGTTTGCAAAATCCTTTTGTATTGAATAAAACATTTTAAATGCCTGATTGCTGATAGACAGTACTTCTGTATTTGTGTCAACAAAAGTAAATAGCCGAAATGTTCGAAATACAAATAAAGTTTGGCAACAAATCCCAAGTTAAACAACGATCAAAGGATGTTTGCATAAATGCTAGAAATGGTCAAATGAAAGGAACCATTGGAGCTCACCTGCTGTGATTATTGAGTTCTTTTGTTTTCGACAACTTTAAGGTCACAATGCTTATTTACGCTTGTTAGTGGTCCGCGCAATTTTGATTCAACTCAATTTGTGTCCTTAGCCAACTGGGGTTTCTTTTATCAACCGGAACTTGGTGTGGCGATTCTGCTGCTGCTGAATCTTTACAAAGTTCGACTTCCAGTTTGTCATCGGACAGGTCCGAAGTTAGCCATTGCCGCCAATTGCCGAATGGCGCCAAACGGGCTCAGAACTTTAACACGATTTTCGGAGATTAAACAATAAAGTTATACTCGTGAAATTTTAAGCGGCTTTAGCCGTTCCTTTGATGATTTAGTGGCTTTCAGCAGGCTTCCAGAAAGCTATTATTCTGTTGACACGCGGCGTATACGCAATTTTTAATTAAACCGCCAACACCAGCTGGGGATTGCAGTCTCCGTTTCCCGAATATTCCCAGCCCTGCAAGCTGACTGTTTGAGGACTCGCGTTCGACTGAGCCCCAGGAGGCAGCAGCTGGTGTTTTTATCAATGAAAATTGTTGCTTGTCGGCGGCATCCTATTCCGAGCGGAGGATGGAAAGTCGCAGAGAGAAATGCGACGAGCGAGCAGGCGCGAAAGAGAAAGTTCCTGGGCCGCTCTTAAGCGACGCAGCCTGCGGCTTTCCCTGTTAACCTGGCTTGATGCCTCATATTTGCCAAGGCTTTTCATATTTCATTATTGCCACTTGTGTATTGTACTTGAACTCCCGGCCGACGAAGAGTGTAACTTTGTATCTGTATCCGAGCATTGAGCATATCGTATCTGGTCAGTCAATGGCTTTCGGCAGTTTGTTGGTCCTGATGGTTGGCTAAAAGGGTCCTAGTTCCGAGACCTATTAGTACCTCCGACAGTCGAGTGGGTGTTGATTGATAAGAGGCGTTAAAGTCCAGGGAGGGAACACTGTTGAGGTTGCAGGTGTTCGTGCCGCAGCCCAACAGTGCAGCTTTTAATTTATTAATTTAATATGCTGAACAATGCAGATGTTTATGGGGAGCCGTCGTTCACAGGCATAGCAGCAGGAAGAGTGCTTAGTAATTCACAAAATACCAATTGATGATAGACAGGGGCCTTGAAATACATTGCCAAATAGAGTCTGGCTTTTCTTTGGTCTAAGAAATTTAAGAAAATGCTATATTGTTAAAGTAAAATATCAAAGTATCACAAAATATATATATGTTATACTATGGAAATTGATTTAAGATTTTGTTTTATTAATACATTTAATTTAAACAAATTCCTACACCTAGGTTCAACCATAAATTTATATTTTGTGAAGCATAATTACGAGATAAAAGGACTATAAATCTTTAAATTAATGACACTGTTTTAGTCGGCGAATATACGCCTTAGCTTATTAATATTGGAGGTATTTATGCGGTTGACTGCGGCGCGAAATAGTTTAGTTCGAGCGGCGATGACAAACTGGCAACTGGCTGCAGCGTCATCAAGAGCCATTTCAGAGCCATTTCAGAGCCCGTAAATTGAGCAAAGCCAAGCCGCAGCCCGTCGGCAGTTGCACTTTAATTAAAAATAAATACGGATAAAGGCCGCTTACCCTGCCTCTAACCTCTCCCGGCAAATGCCAGCCACTCGTCTAATTCTAATGATTATTGATGTGCCTGCTGATGGAATGCCTGTTTACTGCCGGCTGTGTTGGCTTCTGGTTCTGATTTGGATTCTGGGCAGGATTTAGAGGCAGCTCTCTGACCTGTCCCACAATGATTGCAGTTCCAGGCCCACAATTACGGTTAATGCTCTGGGCTACCTTTACATATAGACTCCCTCTGGACTCTGCATTTGTGTGTATTTTTGCGAATTTTTTGTTCTTTTTAATTTGTTTGTAATTTTGCGTTTTTTGATTGTTTATTTTTTGTGCTGGCTGTTGGCAAGTGCTTCTGGTTAAACTTGGCCAAAGGAAGGGCTTGTAATCAGGAAAAATAAAAAGCGTTCAGCTCTAATGGATGTTTACTTATTTTACCCTTTGGACTTGGAATACTCTTTACATTTGTGGCTAATTCTTGAATACATACTTTTTGAAACATTTTAACTATTTTATATAATATTTTAAAAATTTGGGCAATACCTTAGAAATATAACCTTCATAAACCTGTAAAAATATATATATATCGAATCAAATGAAATCATCAATCATCAAAAATTACATATTCTGCTTATCATAATTTATCATAACTAAAAATATTGACAAAATTAAAAAGACCCTTAAAGAAGAGTATTCAGACTTGCGGCATTCAGACTAACACACTCACAGGTGTGTATGTGCACAGTACACACACCAACGAGCCGACGTGTGTTGTCTTCCCGGGTTAGATATTAAAAGTTTTGCTTTGTGGCACTAAATTATACGACATTTACGCATTCGCCGCCGGCTGGTAGTATATTTTGTTTTCAGTTTGTAAGTCAAAGCACGATAAAAGCACTTACTCTCTCCCTGTCTCTGCTTCCGTCTCGGCATGTACCTCTGGTTCCGTAAACCTACAAAATATGAATCCCGAGCAGAGTAATTAGTGACTTGTAGAAAAATAAGAATACAAAAAGAGTCTATTATAAAGCGGGCATAAGTGTAAGCGTAAGTGTTCCCTGCGCAGCGCAACTTTTCCAGACTGTGACTCTGTGTTCGTGGAACCAGACATCTCAGACATTTCAGTTCCCGCTCGACAAATCACGGAGGTCGTATTAATACGCGCCTCAGCTCTGGTTGCCCAAAAACCAACGAAATCTACGACAATGCAAATGCTTAACAGCTCCGCTCAAAAATTTCCACTGCCAAAGCCGCCGAACTTTTGCGGGATGAGTCAGTAGTCGCGGTGAGTGGACGCGGTACTTAAGTTAATAAAGCACCGAAACAGATCACCTCTGTTGTGTTCTACCCTTAAGCCAGCACTAATCAATGTGCCGAATTTATATCATTAATCAATCTGCCTTGCATTAATTAACATCGAACTTAAACGCATTCTGCAAATAGTAGTTCTAGTAAATAATATTTACCTTGTGTTTTTTATGTAATTTAAATATTACACAAATTGTATATATTCAATTTCCATTGACTATGATTATTCGGTTAGTGGATAGAAGAAGGCTGAAACCTTTAACCTTTAACCAATAAGTATGAACAAGCCAAGAGTTTATAGAGGCAACGCCTTAGCCCTAATCTAATTTCCAGCTCTATTCAATTAATTGACTTAATGATCGAATTTGATTTCAATGAAATGCATTCTGCAATTAGTAGAATAAGAATACGTTAACCTGAGGTCATATTTTGGAGCATATTTTGGCCTAAAATGGAATGACAGCCAAATGTCGTACATGGTCTGATTCACCGTTAAAAGCCTAATTTTTTAGCAATAAAATACTTGAAAAAATTAGAAAAAAATTTTTTGACCAATTTGTGAAAATTTGATAAGGGGTTACATCATTAAAATTGTCAAAAATTTGACAAAAATTTATTTTTTCTGATCTCTAAACTAAATATGCATATTAATTAACCTACTAAAAACTAACATAGAAAGACCTTCCGAACTGAATTTAAGGCTGTTTTGGCTGAGTTATGAATATTTTTATCCCTGAGTTGTCCTTAAAATTGGTAAAAAAAAAATATTTATATATTCTTAGCAGGATATTTTGGCCTAAAATGGAATGACAGCCAAATGCCTTATATGGTCTGATTCACCGTTAAAAGCCTAATTTTTTAGCAATAAATACTTGAAAAAATTAGAAAAAAATTTTTTGGCCAATTTTTGAAAATTTGATAAGGGGTTACATCATTAAAATTGTCAAAAATTGGACAAAAATTTATTTTTTCTGATCTCTAAACTAAATATGCAGATTAATTAACCTACTAAAAACTAACATAGAAAGACCTTCCGAACTGAATTTAAGGCTGTTTTGGCTGAGTTATGATTATTTTTATCCCTGAGTTGTCCTTAAAATTGGTAAAAAAAAATATTAATGACCTGAGATCTTCTTAACAGGATATTTTTGCCAACAATGGAATGTCAGTCAAATGCCGTATATGGTCCGATTCACCGTTAAAAGCTTAATTATTTTAAATTAAAATATGGAAAACAAAAATGTTGTACATTTTTTGAAAATTTTATAAGGGGTTACATCAATAAAATTGTCAAAAATTCGCAAACAACATTTTCTTACTCTGAATATACAGACTTATTAATTACATAAAAACTAACACTGGACTATTCTCCTAATTGAATTTAAGGCTCTTTTGGCTTAGTTATGAATATTGTTATCCTTGAGTTGTCCTTAAAATTATGACATAAAAAACGTTTAAGATTATATTGCTTAGTTTACTATGTCAATTTAATTAAACACAATATATATATGGCTAAACTTCAAACTATTTTTTGGTCTTTCACATTTTCTTTATAAAATGATAATACCATGAAATACTAATAAATGGAACCAAATGATAGGTTATCTATGAAAACCTTTAAATATTTCGGAATGTGTGAGAACTATAATCCTGAAATATTTATTGCTTCCAGCAAACATATTAATATAATGGCTTTGCGTTAATATGTATGAGTTTAAACAGAATGAGTGCTATTGGTCGGTTCGGGCTCGTGTTTAGGCTCGAGGGTCGGTGCCAGGGGAAATGGTTACGCAGTGCAGGGCCAATATGCAGGCTGCAACAATGCGATTAGCATGCAATAGTAATGCCATTAAGTATGCACAGTACACTGCCATTGCACAGCCATTTGCGGCTGCGACATGTGATGCCAAGATAAACAGCCGGGCAATCAGCCTAAGTATCGCCCAGATACGATCCCCCGCCTTTCCAAGGGCTAAAGGTTATGCACATATGTCTGTCAATATATACATATAACCCACAAATGAACAATGCCGTTTGTTGTCGATCATCGAAGGCCTGCGGTTTTGTAACCCCCTCAACAACTCAACTCAACTCGGTGTGCCTCGAGTCCTCACTCTCTTTCGAGGGCTCTCGTCGTGGTCTCTCGAACAATCGTAATTCGACTTTCCAGAGTCGCCGCTAGGTCTTTCCCCAACGTGGATTACCATCTTCATCGCCGCTATCCAAGTACGGCAGTTACTCATCGACTTTTTATTCCCGCACGCACACAATTAGTCATTCCGCAATAAATCATGATTCAAGACTCGCCACTCGAATCGTGCATACCCTCTGCTACCTCGGGTGTCGCGTAATACCGAGGCAATTAAAGAGACATAAGACCTAAAACAAGGAACCAAACTAACGGTAAACTTCAAAAGCTTGAGGTGATGGTGTCTAAGTACAGTCACGGTTATTACATTAGGAGCAAGTTCGTTCAAAATATAGGTATTTCATGATTCCATTAATACAGAAATTATTTTAAGGTTCTAGTTCTTCTAGTAACAATCGTCACAGGTATAACGTAATAACGTAGTAACGTTCATCTAACAACACCCATTAAATCATAAACCATTAAGATTCATTCTGTAATTAAACCATTAAGTTATAAAACGGGCAATATAAAATCTTCCAATAATAAAAAATTACTGAAAGTGAGTATAAATGATTTTAGCCACATAAACTCTGATTAGTAGAGGATAAATTGAAGTCGATATAGCCTGCTCTAAGACCCGGTGTAATGGAGGAACCCCGAAAACTAAACCGTTGCTGCTCTTAATTTGAGTAACTCTAACTTTTGAGTGGAATTGTACCAAAGTAATAAGAAAATTCCAAGTATTCCAAATAGAGCCATTCAATGGCAAGGTTAGGACACCGATATGGTTAACCTTTTAAATTCTCATCGCCCATGTCTGGCATTTGGTGGACTCCTCTTCGGCACTCGCAGTAGCAGCAGTCCCATCCCCTGGGCTTCAGCTCGATTGGCAAACGAAACAACACAGTAGTAGCCTCCACCTCCGGCTCCAACGAGTCGATATAAGTTGCGCCGTCGTCGGGCCCTAACCGCAGTTGGGTGACCGCGTTTGGCGGGCGAGCACGGAAAAAAGACTGTAAGACTGTGGGACAGTGGAACAGAGCTGGACGGGAATACCTCGCAAAGCCGTCGGATTTGTGGCCGGCCCCAAATAGTTAAAATAGTTCGTAAATTAGTCGCGATCGGTGACAGTGCCTCGATAGTCTGATAAGGCGGTCAGAGTTCCGGGAAAGTGAAACCATGTGGAGGTGTCGCAACTATTCCTCCCTGGCAATTGCCATTGCCTCTATCTTGATTTGTGGTGAGCTATACGGCAAAACAAAGGTGTAATTTGATCATAAGGGATTGTTGACAGAAGTGCGTTAATCAAGATACGAGGCTGGCTTTGTATACATTCCTATCATCTATGGCGGCAGTGTGTTTTCGTAACTAAGTGCAGCAAATATTTAAACAATTGTCAGAGGACTGTGATAGCCCATGCAATACGGAGAGAAAATATGAAACGGGAATTGTGAAAGAAAATTGATTAAGATCAAATGATTTATATATAAAATGGGCAGTTTTACCAATAAAAATGAAACCATCATTTTGCGAGCCTTCATTTTCTTAAAATTCGGGAAGAATATATATGAAAATGGGCTGTGACTGAATTTAGTCATTCAAAGCTTAATAATAAATCAAAACTTAAAAAAATGTATTTCTTTAGTCATCCAATCTAGATCTAAAATCAAAAGAATTTTATTTTTCGGCCATGATATATTTTTCCAAGTGTAGTCAAAGTCCGACTGTAACTGGGTTGTCGGTTACATTGTCGCAGAACTCTAAAAAAGTGCTTAAATAAATCATTATCATTTCATACAGAGGTCCCCTGATTATCTTCTTTATAAATCAGCAAGAAAGTACAACAAAATCACAGTCTGAAGTTTTAATGGCCATTCTATCATCAGAGGCCTGGAGCATGTCTGCGATACTACTGTTTGTTTGTTTCTGGCCAATTACGAGCTGGTCACCTGATTGATCTTCAACCTTCTAGCTGTCATCATTTTTTGGTTTCTTGATTATTCACCACCATTGTCCACGATGATTATCAACACAGCGCATGATTTTAAACGCACAAAAATCCCAATACATTAGGAGATCTTTTTTGTAGAAAATTATTTCCAATTGGCTTTCAATTCCAGGGTATTTAATTTGATTTAATAACGGTGTGAGCTAATCTGGAAGGCAATTTACTAAACAGGCCACTAGTATAAATTAGTCTATATTTTACCTAAATTCGCCATAAATTAGGCAAGTTGTTGATGGGAAATAATTTGGTGGAA
Organism: Drosophila pectinifera; assembly: GCA_008042775.1. Classification (NCBI taxonomy): domain Eukaryota; kingdom Metazoa; phylum Arthropoda; class Insecta; order Diptera; family Drosophilidae; genus Drosophila; species Drosophila pectinifera. The sequence continues at coordinate 20,682 of VNKC01003805.1, read as the reverse complement.
ACGTTCTGCTAATTTCGTTAGCACTTATTCTGGGCAAATGTTTGGTGTTTTGTTTGAAAACTTATGTCTTACACAGGTAATGACTAGAACTGACAACTGCACCCCTTACTAAGGGGCGGAACATTAAAATATATCCCAGGCAAGCTGCAATAAACTTTACATGGTTAATTGTCGCCCGATTAATGCTAATTGAATGAGCCATTAAGGGTGTCTAGTTTTGTTTGACTCAGTCCCGCCCGATGACGACAGGCACCGGCCTCGGATTAATAAAATGTGCAAAATTAGTTGAACACACATATGGCGTATATTTATAGCTTTCGCCGCGTCCGAAAATAGTTGATATCTTCTCTTGTATATGTCACGAAATGTCTCCGACATTAGCCGCCAATTAGCACCTGCACCTGTCGAAGTTCGATTAACCGTCTCTGTTTGCTTTCCCCAGACATAGAAATTAAGTTATCACAAAGATCCACATTTCATCTTGCATTTTGATTTCTTTTTGGATGCTTTTATTCACTGGTAATATGAATTTTCTTAGCTTCGGCTGTCCTGGCCCAGGACTTTGGGTACGAGGGCAGACATGGACCCGAGCACTGGGGCGAGGACTATGCCCGCTGCAGTGGCAAGCACCAGAGTCCCATTAACATCGATCTGGTCAATGCTGTGGATAAGATGTTTGAAAAGCTGGAGTTCTTGAATTTCCATGTGAAGCCCAAGAGTTTCCAGATGACGAACAATGGCCACACGGTGCTGGCAAAGTTGAGCTACGACGAGGACACGGTGCCGACTGTGAGGGGAGGTCCTTTGGTGGAGAAGAGCCTGTTGGGTTACCAGTTCGAGCAGTTCCACTTCCACTGGGGCGAGAACGATACGGTGGGCAGTGAGGATCTGATCAATAACCGCGCCTACCCCGCCGAGCTCCATGTGGTCCTGAGGAACCTCGAGTATCCGGATTTCGCCAGTGCTCTGGACAAGGATCATGGCATTGCTGTGATGGCCTTCTTCTTCAAGGTGAGAGCTTTTTCAGAGACCTTGAGAATTTCTTCCTTAATTAATCATTACGTACAATTTGTCAGATAAGTAACCGTTCCTCTGGAGGCTACGAGGCCTTCACGAAGTTGCTCTCCCAGATCGACCGGAAGGGCAAGTCGGTGAACATGACGAGTCCAGTTCCCCTGGGCGAATACGTTTCCAATCAATTGGATAGCTACTACAGCTACACTGGCTCTCTGACCACTCCGCCCTGCAGTGAGGAGGTGACCTGGATCGACTTTACGGAACCCATCGATATCACGGAAAAGCAGGTAACTGTTTTTAATTGTAAAACTAATGAATAGAGCTGCCAGTTATTATTAATTGGTATTTTCCCCAACCAGCTGAGTGCCTTTCGCCTGCTGACAGCCAACGATGACCATCTTAAGAACAATTTCCGCCCCATTCAGCCCCTCAACGATCGCATCCTGTATAAGAACCTTGTGGAGCAGCCGATTTACAACATGGGAGCGATTCCGTTCGTCAACGCGGAGAACGCGGCTGGCAGGTGGAAGCCCCACCTCTTGGCAGCCCTGCTCCCTAGCCTCGGCCTCGTGACTCTGCTAAGGGCCACCCTTTTTTAGGGGATTTTAATTAGAGGTCTGCGGCGGGGAATCGAAGGCTAAACAGTGGCCTGGCCTGCGCTTAGGCGTCCAATTAGGCGCTGTAATTCACTTGTTCTGTTCCTGCTGCGCCACGCCGGCGATGTTTGTTGTTCCAAGCACAAGTTCCGCCGTCCCGTCCCGTACTTTTCTCGGCACGGGGTCCTGCCGGCAGGACACCCATATACCACCGGAGGCAAACATTCAGGCGGGGCGGATGGACGGAGCAATTATTATAGCGGAGCCTCAGCTGGCACGACACACTCATCAATTATGTAGCACCTCTCGCCGGAACTGTCAACCCCATTATATCCATATCCGTATCCGTACCCGAATCCACCTGTTATTGCACATTGTGATTTAGGCTTGGGGAGCACAAGCAAATCTTTATACTCGTGTATTCTAGTTTTAGGTCTTTGCAATCATTAAGCTGTAATAAAATGTATTTGTTTTTTAATTATTTATGCGTGCGTTGGCTTAGCGTGCGATGGAATTAAATTAAGTCACTTGTTTTAAAAGCGACAGCGTTAATCAAATAAATTATTCATGTCATACAACAAAATTTGTTTGTCTACCTTAAGTAAATTAATATTTAACTTTTTTGCCAATAAACCTTTATATATATGAACGACAAGTTTTTTATTAAGCATTCGATTTTAAAGCTCCTGTAAAATAAATATGCCTGAGAGCTATTTACTAAATCAACATAATTGCTTTTTTTTCCTATGGTAATTTAGCTTTTATATACAATCAAAAAAATTGTGATTAATTGCAGATATATTATATTTTGCATTTATCTCATAGAAGAACCGTTGAATATCCACAAAATACAGTCTACTTTTTGGCGAGCTATGAAATTGTCGTACACCCTTTGACATGCTTATTTTTAATTTTGGATACCTGTCTGTTTTCACTAATAAAAATTCCAATTTATTTGTATTTCCCCTATATATGGTACATATTCGACGCGTTCTAGTAATCAGATCGGAGAGTCTTGAGTTGAATGCCGAGTGTATTTTTGATGACCCTCTGATCCCGACTGTCAGTGGAGCCTGATGAATTATGGCAAACATGTGCACAAATCTATCAGCGAAATATCAACTTTTGAATACAAGTCGAAGAGTTCGTCTGGCGAAAGTCGAGCTCGCGAACATGATTTATTAGAAGTTATTTTAGGCTCGTAGTAAGAACGGTGAAGACTTCCTATAATGTACACTACGGAAAAGAATATGTCAATCGTTTAATAAATGTTATATAAAGATAAGCTGTAGCCAATAAAAACCATTCTTATTAATCGAGAAAATAACTCCTGATTATGAATATGAATTTCTTAAAGTTTTACATAATGATGGCCATTTTTAAGCTAATGATATAAGTAAATCCTATAAGTATTATAGTCCACTGTATTTCCAAAACGGATTGTCATTTGGCTCCACTCTGCGTCTGGACGCCTTGTCCTTGTGACCCCTCCAACTTTACGTATGATCCCCCGGGTAATTATAGAATAATTTGTGGCTTTTTAATTAGCTTATCATGGCTGTTTATTAATGCGTTCGATCTGCCTGATACTACGTCCTGTCTCACATGGCGATTTTGGCCTAAGAGGAGAAATTCGAAGTATATTTAAACAGAAAATAGCAAATACTATAGCAAATACTATAAATAAAACAATTGAAAGGCATGGACAGCTTCCGTTTGTTTTGATATTGACTTGGAAGTCAAGTCCGCTTTCCCGTTTCCCGTATCCCGTGATTGCACTCCCGGGCACATTCTGACTTAATTGATGACACCAACAACCCATCATCGGCTGGCGTATCAATATAAATATTATGAAACCTTTCCACTGCCGCCCCCAGTTTCCCCAATTCCCAGTACCTCAAGAGTCCCGCGGCCTGAGACTCGTGCGAAACGCTCTCCTAATACGTTAGGTGATAAGATTTATTGACAGCCCTCGTTACAAACCGACCTCTGGTGACGATCGACGCGATACTGCGCCTCGGGAAACATGGAACAAGCCCCTCCGGCCCAGATCTAGATCCACACACACATCCACGTCTCAGTATAGCCGTAGTATGGCCGCGATCAGTCCGCCCCTTCGTGGGCAGTGTGAAAACGAACATTTTGTAGTTCGCCCTTGCGTGTGTGAGTCCGGATCGAAGCGAATCAGAGTAATCTGGGATCGGCGTCATGTAGACTCGACTGATAACTTTTCTTTAGGCAATCCCCCCCTTGATGGCACATTAAGCTTTAGCTTGATGACTGTGTACCCAGATTGTGAGGTTTGGTGGCTACTTTTAGACGCTCGGAATGAGCGCTGGATCTGGAGCGTTGGCTTCTGGCTACGAACCTGCGGCTGCCTTCCTGGCGGTGGTTCAAGGTTAGCCGGCTTCGACAGCTCTCGGAGGAATTTACTAAAAACAAATCGTCACAGTTGAGCTTAGGGAAAAACAACGATCCCAAGGCTTGACATTCGCGTAAGACATGCTAAAAAGAAATGAAAGGTGAAATTATATTTTCTTGTTTAAAATAAACATTACAATTACAATTAAACATTAAATTTAATGATTAATCTATGCTTATAAAGTATAAAATAAAAACAGTCTACTCGAATGGACATCAAATATAATCTGAGAGCCTCCACTACGCGAATCTTTAATCTCTTTATACATTAGGATTACATTTGGGATATAATATTCCCATATATTGATCCCATTCACTTGCATCTACTCTCATCAGGCATTGCGCATTATGAATCCTCGCGCAACGACCTTAATATTCGCTCAGCCCGTTTCGTAATCCAAAACAATGGCCTTACACTTGGTCCAGATATATGTGGAACACACTTACGAGTATTATGAATGCGACCAGGCGTTATCAGTCAAGTGCAGCTTCCAGTTTTACGAGTTTGTAGAGGAGAAATAAAACGCAGCTCCAGATAAGTCGAGCCGGCGTTTGTAGGCGCCTCGCAGCTTTGATAAAGAATATCAGGAATATTAAAAAACCTAATGCAATGAATGGGCCCAACGTTTTCCCCCGCCTACAAGACAGTAAAAAACTTTGAGCCGGGCCCTAGGCATGGCTGTGATAATGAATTGGGAGAGAAAGCACGGGACTCTCGTGTTTTGAAAAATAACAAAAATACTATAAATCATTTTCGAGTATACTGAGGAGGAAAGAGAGTATACTATATAAACGAAATTGTGATTGTGAATTCCGTTAAATTTCCAATGGACGGCGGACTATAAAAGTGTGAGGTCTAAGCGGCCAGTAATTCAAAAGTGTTTTGCTCGCTCAACTGCGAGGTGCTACCCGAAATCAGATTCAAGATCAATATATAACCTAACGTCCTTGCTCTTCAATATGAGAATCCTGACAGAGGTAAGGAAGACTATATTTTTAAAGTGTGAATATATTTGAATGTGAATTTAATTGCTAGAACAATGTCCACCTTCTGGATCCTTCGGAGCTGATGCGCCCGGAGCCCACATTCGCTGACAAGAATCCCTCCAAGTTCCGCGACTACAGTGTGGACACCACAGATCCTTTGAAGGAGCGTGTGCGCCAGACCTATCGTCAGATGCACTTAAACCAGACCGTAGACTTCGTCAAGGGTAGGTGACCCTATAAAAAGATCGAAGTGTGGAGTCTCCTTTTAGATGAAGCAATCATAAAAGTTATATATTGACGTGGAATTTATTTTGAATAATCTATGAATTATGAAGTATTCAAACATAAAACGGACATTATTAAATTTCCTTAACTATTTTCAGGACGTCGTGATCGCTGGCTGAAGTTCAACACGATCAAGATGACAGTTCGCGAAGCTCTGGAGAAGCTGAACGATCTGGTGGACGAGTCCGATCCCGACCTGGATCTGCCCAACATCATTCACGCCTTCCAGGCAGCAGAGCGGGCACGAGCCGAGTTCCCGCAGCACGACTGGCTGCATCTGACGGCCCTCATCCATGATCTGGGCAAGATTATGGCGTTCTACGACGAGCCCCAGTGGGCTGTAGTGGGAGACACCTTCGCCGTGGGCTGCCGCTGGGGCGACAGCATCGTCTACCGGGAGGAGAGCTTCGAGGGCAATCCCGATGGGGATAATCCAGCCTACAACACGGAATACGGCATCTACGAGGCCAACTGCGGCGTGGACAACCTGTTGATGTCCTGGGGCCACGATGAGTACATGTACAACGTGCTCAAGCACAACAAGACCAAGCTGCCCCACGTGGCCTGCAACATCATTCGCTTCCACTCCTTCTATCCGTGGCACAACGGCGGTGACTACAAGCACCTGGAGGCTGCCAAGGACGCGGAGACCAAGAAGTGGGTCTTGATTTTCAAGTGAGTACCTAATATCTCTTCATTTCTAGCAATATATTAATTTTCTTTCCTGCAGTCGCTACGACTTGTACACCAAAAGCGAGGTGGTTCCTGATATTGATGCCCTGTGGCCTTATTATCAGACCTTGATCGACAAATATCTGCCAGGCGTTCTGGAATTCTAAGGAATATAAACCAACCCTTCGTTTTAATCCCACATATACTCAAGAGAGCTGTCCTAAGTTTATTTACCTTATACCATATATAACCTAATTTACTACTTGTAACCTAGTTTACTACAATTGTATGCCTGCTATATAACTAAATACTTACATCATTTCAAACGGTCGACAGAACTTTAAAATTTTTTAATTTGATTTTTAAATTATTCCGTTCCGCTTATAATTCCATTATCAGGTCAACTGTATATCTGTATATCCATATGTAATACAAAAGTATTTTGAAAGTAATTAATTAAGTTGACTAGAGCGGAATTTTTTGGCAGTTGCATATGGGATACATGGGATACATCAGGCTATAGCCAGGATAAATCAATGCATCTGACTATCTTGATTTGCATTTGGGTATCATTTGGACGTCCGTCTGTCCACAAAAGAGTAATGCCAGACTTAATATCAAGCATGAGAAATCAGCTAATCTAATCTAATGGCGTGTCCAATTCAAATGAGAATGGCAGACCAAATATAAGGGCCTCAGTCGTCACTGCTCCAGATAGTCGAGATCGGGATTTCTCGGCGTCAGCACCATGGACGCCGTTAGATTGTTCTTTGCCCTAAGCTGCTTGTGGATCGGTTCCTCTGCTCAAGATAGGAACGATCCGCTGCTGATCAAGCTCCCCGGAGGGCTCCTGCGTGGACGGGATAATGGGTACTACTATAGCTACGAGGGAATACCCTATGCCGAGCCTCCGGTTAAATATCTTCGGTTTGAGGCTCCAATACCATACACCCGAAAGTGGACGACAACCTTCGATGCGACTCAAGCGCCAGTGGCGTGCCTCCAGTGGGATCAATTCACCGCAGGAGGCAACAAGCTAGTCGGAGCGGAGGACTGCCTGACCGTCAGCATCTACAAGCCCAAGAACAAGAGCAGGAGCAGTTATCCCGTGGTGGCCAACATTCACGGCGGTGCCTTCATGTTCGGAGCAGTATCAAAAGACGGACACGAGAATGTGATGCGGGAGGGCAAATTTATACTGGTGAAGATAAGCTATCGCTTGGGGCCACTGGGTTTTGCGAGCACCGGCGATGTGAATTTTCCCGGAAATTACGGCCTGAAAGATCAGCGACTGGCTCTGCAATGGATCCGGGAAAACATAGCCCATTTTGGGGGAGAGCCGGAGAATACAGTGCTCATAGGATTCTCCGCTGGAGGTGCCTCAGTCCATCTGCAACTCCTGCGTGAGGATTTCAGCCAGTTGGCCAGGGGTGCGATCTCCTTTAGCGGCAACGCCCTCGCTCCCTGGGTTGTTCAAAGGGGTGTAAACAAACGAACCTTCGAACTGGGTCGCATAGTGGGATGTGGACTGACTAAGGAGTCTGACATCCTCAAGAACTGCCTGCAATCCAAGCCAGCCGCCGAAATAGTGACTGCTGTAAAGAACTTCTTTATATTTTCCTACGTGCCCTTCGCACCCTTTAGTCCCGTAGTGGAACCTCTTGATGCACCAGATGCCTTCCTCACCCAAGATCCAGTTGATGTAATCGAGAGCGGAAAGTTTGGACAGGTTCCCTGGGCGGTGGCCTATGTCCCGGAGGATGGTGGCTACAATGCTGCTTTACTTCTAAATGAAGGCAACAAACCTGGAAAGACATTGATCGAGGAACTGAACGATCGCTGGCTTGACTGGGCGCCCTATCTGCTTTTCTATCGGGACTCTCAGAATACCACCGAGAAAATGGACGAGCACTCCCAGAGTCTAAGGCAGGACTATCTAGAAAATCGGCGGTTCAACTTTGATAGTTATATTGACCTGCAGGACATGTTTACTGACATCCTTTACAAGAAGAGCACACAGTATTCATTGGACCTTCATCGACAGTACGGAACAAGTCCTGTCTATTCGTTTGTCTACGACAACCCGCCCGATACAGGAATCGGACAGGCGCTATCCCATAGGAGAGATGTTAATTTCGGTGAGTATACACCACTTCCTAAAACTTATTTTCTTCATTTCGATCTTTTTTAGGAACTGTCCATGGAGACGACTTCTTTTTGATATTAGGAAACGCAGTTCGAAGTCCGCAATTACGTTCGGATGAGAAAGTTATATCCAAAAATTTCATAAAGATGTTGGCGGACTTTGCTGTCAGCGACGAAGGCATTCTCACCTTCGGAGAATGCACTTTCGAGGACAACGTTGGCAGCCGGACATTTAATTTGCTTTCGATAACTCGCCACGGCTGCGATAATAAGCAATATCCTGAGTTTCCCTAAGGTTGCTAATGTCAATAAAAGTGCAACAGAGAAATCTGTTTTCTGTATGTATTTGTATGTCTGTATGTAGAATTAATACGAAGAGCTTGAAAATATCAATATTTAAAACTCACATTGAGGTTTTGGAAAGTTTAGGAGTAAACGTGTTTTTTCTGTGTACTTAATATTTGAATGCTAATTTGGCAATGAACCTTCTAACCGTTCGTCATCATCGTTTACCCCCGAAACATTTCAAAACGCGTTTGATTTAGTTTATATACTGTTCAGAAGGCTCGTTGTCGGCGCTATAAAGCAATGAGGCAACCCTTGTTTGTTGGCAGTCGCATTACAAACTGGACGAGATTCTGACCATGCATTTATTAAGATTTTTTTGTTGCTCGTTTTTGGTATGGACCCAGTCTCCAATAATTAATCCAGTTCTCGCGTCAGATCCATTGATTGTCGAGATCCCGAATGGCAAACTCCGCGGAAGAGATAATGGCACCTACTACTGCTTCGAATCGGTCCCCTACGCAGAGCCTCCGATAGGCGAACTGCGATTCGAAGCTCCACTTCCATATGGACGCCGGTGGACGGACACTTTTGATGCCACCAAGCCACCTGTGCCCTGCATGCAATGGAACCAGTTCATCGATGGAAGCAACAAGCTAGTCGGTCAGGAAGATTGCTTGACCGTTAGCATCTATAAGCCGAAGATCAGCAGTCGGGAGAGTTTTCCTGTTGTTGTCCTTCTGCCCGGTGGGGCCTTTAGTTTCGGTGGAGCTACAGTGAATGGACACGAGTTCATTATGCGTGCAGGGAATTTAATGCTGGTTAAAATTAACTATCGCGTTGGACCATTGGGCTTTGTGAGCACCGGAGATAGAGAGTTGCCTGGGAACAACGGACTTAAGGATCAACGATTAGCTCTGCAATGGATCAGGCACAACATAGCTTATTTTGGAGGCCTTCCGGAGAATATTGTGGTCATTGGTCATTCTGCAGGCGGAGCATCAGCACATTTGCAGCTCCTCCATGACGACTTTAGCGAATTAGCCCGGGCGGCTATATCAATAAGTGGAAATGCTCTTGATCCTTGGGTTGTACAGGAAGGTGGTCGAGTGCGAGCCTTTGAACTAGGTCGCATTATGGGGTGTGGTCTGTCTGAGGACTCCACAGCCTTGAAGAGTTGCCTAAAGTCCAAGCAGGCCAGTGAAATAGTGACCGCTGTTAGCAATTTCCTGGTGTTTTCATACGTACCCTTCACAACTTTCGGCCCTGTAGTAGAACCGCCAGATGCTCCCGAAGCTTTCCTTACCCAACACCCCAGAGAGGTGATCAAGAGTGGAAAGTTTGCCCAAGTGCCCTGGCTTGTGACTTATACGACCGAGGATGGGGGCTACAATGCAGCTTTTCTGTTGGAACAAAATCAAACCACCGGAGAGACGTGGATTGAAAAACTAAACGATCGCTGGCTTGACTTGGCGCCTTACTTGCTTTTCTATCGGGACTCGAAAAAAACCATCAGGGATATGGATGAGTTTTCAAGTAAACTGAGACAGGATTACTTGGGAAATCGGCGATTTAGTGAGGAAAGCTATTGGGACGTGCAGCGCATGTTTACAGATATCCTTTTTAAGAACAGCGTGCCAGAAGCATTAAATCTTCATTGTGCATACGGGAAGAGTCCTCTGTACTCCTTTGTCTATGATAATCCGGCAAACTCTGGAGTCGGACACACGCTGTCCAAACGCACGGATATATATTTTGGTATGTTTGCATTTTATTGCGAATCAATCAATCGATCAATCATACAAGCTTCTGTCTTTTATTCAAGGTACTGTTCATGGGGACGACTATTTCCTTATATTCGACGCGGGGTCCCTGCGGACAGACATTCGCCCGGATGAAGAAATTATAACAGGAAATTTTATAAAGATGCTGGAGGAGTTTGCATTTAGCGAAGATGGAGAATTATCATTTGGCGATTGTCATTTCCAGAATAATGCCCAAAGCGAAAAATATCAAGTCCTAAGGATAACAGGAAATGGTTGTAATAACGAGGAATATTATCTGTTTCCCTAAGGGATAAAGAGAAATATAAATAAAGTATGAGAAACAGGGTATTTATTTAACCTTCAGGGCGCTTCGCCTATCATAGGCTCCTCAATCAGCTCTTCCTCCTCGTCGTCCGCCTTATCATCCTCTCCCTGCACATTGCCGTACAGTTCGATCTTGCTGTCCAGAAAACGAAAGTCCTTCAGAATGTGCAGCTTATTACTGAAGCCAGCAATGGACATGAGGTTGATGGGGGCAGTTTGCCAAACTGCCGAATAGCATGCGGTGTGTTCCACGGGAATATTGGCCTGTAGGTCTCCGTGTAGCGTGTACGACTGCACATGGTTGTACTCTCCGCCTATGAGGACGCAATCGTCGACAAACTCACATAGATGCACGCGTCCTGGAAAGTCGAATACCCGAGTACTCTCCAGGGAGCGAAGGTGGTAAATGGAGGGCTTGGGACCACCGCCACAGAGCAGCCAGTCATCGTTTACAGCCACGGCTCCTATCCACTTGCCCCAGTCCGGGCGGAGCAGCTGAGGGTTCTTGTGCGGCTCCAACAACGCGGTTTGCTTCTGCTTCCTTGTGCACCACACGCGCACGGTGCCATCCTCGGCACCCGAGAAGATCTGACCGGTGGTGTTGCCGACCACACTGTGGATGTAGTCTGTGTGGCCACGGTATTCGTGGTGAATACGTCCATCCTCCAGGCTCACCTGATAGATGACGCCGTCGCCGCAGCCAGCGAACAGGGTGTCGTTTTCCGCGTTCAGCCACATGGAGTTTACATCGGGCACCTCCACGGCGTCCACCTGCATGGGTATCTTAACCTCCCAGGAACGCTTCGTGGCTAGAGTTTCCTCCTCCTCGTTCCATGGCAATCCGTAGATCAGACCCACGGAACCCACTATCAGGAAGTCGCGGTGGAAGGCCAGGCAGTTGATGTCCACCTCGCTGCCCTGCGGGAATATGCTTAGCTTGCCAGGCGGCTCATCTGATCCCTTATCCAGTTCTTGTATCCTTTAAAATACCAAATTACAGATTGGAAATCTACACAATGTGAGAGATTCCCACCTGAGTGCGAAAATATCTCCAAACATGTTTCCTGCAAACAGGTGCTGGTGAGAGGCCGATATAGTCTGGGCCATTACATTGTTGTATGCGCGCTTTAGATCCTTTTCCTTCATGTTTTCAGCAATTTAAAACAATAATTTACAATCCAAACGCTGTTTTGCCGGTTTGGTTTCAGTGTGACCGCTGCTGTAACCTTTAAGATTTGCCAGACAACGAAACGAAAGTATCGATAATTTCCTTAAATATAATATTTATCGTAATTTTAGTTTGCCACACCGTATAAAATTTACCGAAATATATTCAAAGTCCTCTGCAGCTAAAAACAATAAAGGTCTTAAATATATAGATGCAATGTATAAAATATAATGATTGTTTTTTTAAATGGCTGACAACTCTAGACCTTGCTGCTTACGACGTTACGAGTTTTGCACTGCTTGGCTTACGTTAAGCCACAACCGTTAATTTTAAATTCAATTGAAAAGGATTTTCAATAGCGTCTGAATTTTTGAATAATAAACATTTATTTTTAATATTTTCTAATTTAAGCACTCTGTGACAAAAACTTAATATGAGTAATTTTGGGTGAAATTGAATAGTGCAGTTCTTATATTAAACTGACTTTAAGATTATAGTCACAGTTTTCTATTAATTTCTAACTTATTTAAATCTTTATATTATACAAGCATATTTTATTTATATTTTCCTGAAATATGCAATTGAAAGCAGCTCGTTAAAGATCCTTTTAGGTGTCAAAACACAATGTTGTTTAGCTTAAGCCAACGACAACTGGTTTTAATCTTGCCTGTTTATTCGGCCGTAAGGAAATACCGTAAGTTGTAATTTAAATCGTAACCGGCGATCGCAATTTGCATTCCGCTTAAATGATAATATTTTCCATGTGCGAGTTCTAAATTATTGCGTGACAGATGCAGTCTGAACTGTAATTACCGTAAATGTTTATTTACGATTAATCTCATTAATTGAAAGCTGGAATGCCTTATTCGGGCTAAAATCGAACATCGAAATCGTGCCTTAATATGAGTTCAATGTCATTGGGCGGCGTTATTTATTTGCATTGTCACAGTGATCCGGCTATGGTTTAAGAAAGTTTGGGACCTTTCAGACACTAAAGTCCGAATGGGCCTTGAGTAATCGACCAAAAATATGAATTAGCAAGCCCATCATGACGTTTGAAATACTATTGAATAGGTCTGCAGGCGAGAGTGAATCATCGGATTAAAGAAAATTCGATGATATGACGTCAAGTTTTGAGCGCTCTTAGAGCTTGGAGCGCGTGCTCACATTCATGTTTGCTTATGAACGAGTCTTATTGCCCACTTATGATTGTTTTCCGAATAGACTTCAGATTAAATGACTATCAACATCAGGTTTCCTTTGTTTACCAATCAAATATAACATAATTTGTTCGGGCTTTTTTTTAACAAATAAATTCTGCGATGTTATGGGTTCATCCAAAATGTTGTGCTCTAGGATTGAGAAATAAAAAATATAATCTTTATTTCGGATCTACTCGAAAATAACAACTTGTTGTGGAGAGAAGTGTTTCGACAGCCAATATTAACTTATAATAATTTCTTCCTTTACTTGAATTATTTCCGAATTAATGAATGCTTTAAGTAATTAAATGGATTAAAGTCTTCATCATTTTCCAGTTTTTTAGTCAAATTCCTTTCAAACCATATACTCTTTGAGACTCCCACTACCTCGTCCTCATCAATACTTTCTTCATTTTTTAGTTCCTATCAATAGTTAATAATACTCTTTTTTATCAAGTATAGGTAGGATAATTCAGAAGTCACGTTGCCTCTAACCAATTCGGTTTTGCGTTCTTGATACATATTTCTGAGGCTGTTGTTCTCGTACGTTCTAATCGTTCTAATTTATATGCAAATGCCAATGGCTTATTAGTGTCGAGACAGTCAATTTATAATTAATTATTTTGGCGCCAATAAGTTGTTCTATCCATCGCAGCATAATTCACATAGTCCAGGCAAACGCATAAATTCCAAACATCCGAAATTCCCAGTCTTAGCAGTGCCATTAAAGCCGGAGCCAGCCAGAACCTCATTTTTGGGCGTGAGCTTTACGAGTTTGAAAGGCGGTTTTCCAGCTTAATCAATTCCTTATCTGTAGGCAACACATATCAAGTTTTATAAGCGGCTTCAGCTGCGCTTCATTTGGCAGCATATTAATGGAATGCAAATTTAATTTGACATCTTGACGTATTATGCGAATATTGAATCGAGATTCCAAGCGGCGTACATTTGATTAAAACTGTTTGTTTTGACGACTTTCTTAGGTTTTTATTGGACCATTCGAATAAACATTTCGCACGTGTTTTTTGGGAATTCCAAAACTGTCTGTACTGCAGCTGGAACTAGTTTCGATCCGATCACACATCCATAAAGCTACACACTATATATAAGCCGACGCCGTCTGGATAGCTGGCGCCAAAAAGTTTCTTTGCTTTTGGCTAGCGGCTATCAAGCGATCAAGCCATCAAGCGATCATCTTTCTTTCTCGACTAATGATAAATGCCTTTGATGAATTTCAGCAAAATTTTGTTTGCCACACAGCGTCATGGGAGTCTGTTATTGTGGCCCAGTATTTCGTTTTTTTTTTGGGAATACCCAAACGCCATAAATTTCTTCTTTCTTTTTGTGTTTTGTTTGCTGTCTCGCATTCGAGCATTCGAGCATTCGCTCGGTTCTACAGCATAAAATGAGCAGCACCAACCGGATCTAGTTTGTCCAAAACTCTGACCGAGAAACGCTTGGAGGAGATCCAACCCTCGGGAGTTGGGGCAGGGGAGTGGAACTTTTACTGCCGGCGAAAAGTGGTATAGCGACTACTGGTTCTACGCCGTTGCATATTAAAAGCTCATTCGGCGGCACATTAATTAATTTGTAAGGTCCGTACACACAAAGAAATGTGAATCTCCAATTAAATACCTCTTGGTCAAATTAATATTTAATTAAACTGCATATTCCTTGAGTTGCAGAAACTGATAACCTAAACTTCTTTGTACTAAGTTCTAGGCAAAAAACTCATACATCAGAGCTTACTAAGCTAACACTTATTTATTATAAATAAAAGTCACCAAGAATATGTACGAATATATTAATATTTTGAGTACTTTAAATATATGACTCGTTAAATAAGTGAGCACAATACCCGATTCGTGATTGAGAGAACTTTATTTATTGCCTTATTGGTTATTGAGAGATCTAAACACATTGGAACGGCCTAAGATCCAGTTCTAGAGTTAAGTAACATCCCATTTGAGATCATTTCTTTCGGTGTACGTAACAAATGGTGTTTAGCTGACGTCAATGGCCGATTTGATATGGCCGTTACGATACGCCAACGATTCCGAACTTGGTCAATGCACTCCGCATGCGCGTAATTAGACGTCGGACCGATCCTCCCCTGCATTCTAGCCAATATGATATGAAGCCTCCAGATTCGGAACTCCCATTCCGAATTCCGTCAAGGTCAGCTACTTTCTCGAGCAAGGTAAGCCACATTTATGGCGCCAGCGGTGAGAGCCGCTGAACTTTGTGGTCGAAAAACAACGTTTTTTTGGGTGTTCCCGGTGCCTCATTTGCATCAATTTACATCTCGGCGAAATTTAAATTTTAATTGTCGAATAAATCTTGCCGGTTCTTGGGGTAATTTATTCGCCACATTCGACGGAAAAATGAAATATGCATTCAGTCGGTGGTGCTGGCACTAAAACTCAAATAGGCCCCGAAAAGCCAGGTTTATTGGGCCTTTGCTGGACCCGAACCCGTCCCATAAACTTTGACGATGTGCTGAAACCTAATTGGAAGTTTAGCCAGCTTGGACAATAAAACCCACACCGCCCAGATCGGGAAGTACATAGTTGCGGTTATATGTCCTACACGTGCTGCTCCAGGTTCTCCATTATTCCCAAAGGAAACTCCCCCCTTACGAACAGCAAGCGCCTGTGTTTCACACCTTCAGGTCCAATTGATTTTATTAGTGTTTGGATATATATTTATGGACTTAGAACCTGCGAATGAGTAATGTAAATATAACGGGTGGGGAGAAAGAAATCCCCGAATCGGGAATGCTCTATCGGAAGTGCTGTCATATTAGTTGAATGGATCACTTAGCGATGCTTATGCTGATGCTCCTGCTCTCGCCTCCGAAGTGGTTTCATTGACGTACTGGATTCATTCTGTCAAAAACAAAGCCATTCGCTGGGTGTTTTTACAATTCGGCTGCTAATTAAGTAAATAAAATTAAAGCGATCGCTAATCTCCGTTGTTTTCATTAACCACAAAGCAGTCTGGCGCCAGGCAAATTAACTCCCAATTCAAATATTTTATATCATTGATTTTCGGCATTTTATGTGTTCAGGTGGAAAGAAAACAGGAAAATCGTAGAAGGAAAAACATAGAAACAAAAACATTGAGTCAGCATTGTTGTGATTCTGATCTGGAGCGCCAATCAACATACTAATATATTGTTTATAATAAAAGCAGACCGCGATCTTGATTCATCGCAGTTAAACCCAAATTCGCCAGAAAGTTTCGCTTGGAATTAGCAGCATTTTTGGACTTTGAGGCGTAAATGAATAACTTATTAATATCGAATTCTTATGGCGCCACTGAATCAGACAAAAATCCGGAGTTGGAGTCCCCGTTGTTTACGAATGACCACCACCACGAAAATGGCAGTGAGACGAATATGCAATAAAGATGCGCAAAAGCAACTTTCAAAAAAATTCCATCTTTCAGTTGAATGAAACATTTCCAAGCCCGGGAGGGTATGTTAAGGTGTTCGTAAACCGCAGGAAAACGACAAACAAAACGAGTCTCTTCTAATCAGAATTCCAAAATAGTTTATACATAATTAAAATCGTATTTGTCACCCCAAAGTTCACCCCACCAACAGGGGCGGAGGCTCCGTCTCAACTCCATCTGGAATACCTGTTCTATTCTGCTAGTCTGCTACCATCTTGGTTTTCTCTCTTGCCGAATTATGAAATTCTGCTCTGATACTGAGCTGAGCGCAAGATCGTTCACATTTCGCGGAATCCTCACAATGTTTGAATGCTGAAATCATTCAGATGCGAAATATGATATTTCGGGAATAAACGCAATCGAAATAACCCAGTTCCCACTTCCGTTTCCCATTAGGCTGCGCTTCCAAATAGTCAAATTTGAACTTTGCTTGGCGACGCGCGCAAAATGAAAATCGGCCGACTATCTTGATACGAGGAGAGGGGCCTTAGCGGTTTAAACGAGATTTTACGACTTGTTTGCTGTCATAACAACAGGCTACCGGAGACCGGAGACCGGAGACCGGAGAAGAGTCTGTCGATCTGCCGATCTGCCGATCTGCCAAGTCGAGCTGAGCGGAGCGGAGGAGAGAGCTGCTCCGAGATGGGATCTGAGCCAGCGCCAGATAGCCGGCGAAATATTTAGCTGAGCGCGAGCGGCGAGGTATAAAAAATCACGGCTCCGTCAGAATGGATTTAGATTGAAGCGAACGTTCAAAGCGCGCAGAACTCAGATACAAATAAAAGTTTTGAGAAAGCAAGTCAAAAAAGAGACCTAACCAGTGACTAAGTTTGAAGAAGCTCCAAGAGAACCAGTGATAAGTGCAACAAACAAACAGAACAGAACAGAACACAATGATCCACAACAGAATAGCCCACCTGCTGGGACTGGGACTGGGGATGGGACTGATCTTGATGCTCACATGGGCGCCCACTCAAACAGAGGGCTATGCCCTGGGCCAGTCCAAGTTCGGGCGGATCGAGAAGTTCCCCTACCAGGTGATGCTGATCGGGAAGCAGCTGTGGCGCAAGCGCATCCTCTGCGGCGGAACGCTGCTGGACAGGCGCTGGATCCTCACCGCCGGCCACTGCACCATGGGAGTGACCCACTACGACGTGTACCTGGGCACCAAGAGCGTGGAGGATACGCAGCAGCTGGGAGGACTGGTTCTGCGCTCCAACAAGTTCATCGTCCACGAGCGCTTCAACCCGGAGACGGCAGCGAATGACATTGCCCTGGTCAAGCTGCCCATGGACATAGCGTTCACCTCCAGGATCCAGCCCGCCTCGCTGCCCAGCAGATATCGGCACGACCAGTTCGCCGGCATGAGTGTGGTGGCCAGCGGATGGGGCGCCATGGTGGAAATGACCAACTCGGACTCCATGCAGTACACCGAGCTGAAGGTGATCTCGAATGCGGAGTGCGCCCAGGAATACGATGTAGTCACTGCGGGCGTGATCTGTGCCAAGGGTCTAAAGGATGAGACTGTGTGTACGGGCGACTCCGGTGGACCGCTGGTGCTCAAAGACACCCAGGTGGTGGTGGGCATTACCAGCTTCGGTCCCGCCGACGGTTGCGAAACCAATATTCCCGGTGGCTTCACCAGGGTAACTCACTACCTGGACTGGATTGATAGCAAGATTGGGGGACGCAGTGCAGCACCGCACCAGCACTACATGCGACCCCAGCATCACAGTGATAACAATCTCATTTAAGATGGGTCCTGGCCGCTCGTCCGCCCCTTGACTGAATCCTGATAGCTTTATGTTTAAAGAAATTCTCCAATCTTGTGATATTCCCCTCATTTGTACATTGTTCTTAGCTTTAACTATTTAAACTATTTATCTATATTTATTTTAGCAGTAAGACCACTGAAATGTGACAACGGCCCCGAGAAAAGAGCAAAAAATGATAAAGCTCGGCCGCAAACAAAAAGAAAGCAACAAATGCGATGCAAAATATAAAGAAATTATATGAAAATAAAAAAGATACAAAAATATCAATAATAATAGCACAAAAACCTGCTTCGGCTTCTCTGTCGTCGTCTGTTGTTTAGTCATGCTGATTTTTGTGGAATTGGAATTCCCGCGTTCGGGGATCTGATCTCGACCAGCGATAATCGACAGATAAAAACTTTTACGTCGCCAGGTGATAATTTCTGGACGGTTAACTGTTTCGTTTTCTACCCACTTTGTATGTTTGTTGGATGTTTTTGGGGTTTTCACAGTTTTACATAATTTACGGACAGCACAACAATTGTGAGGCATGCTATGCTGGGCTGCCTGCCCGAACGAACCACTTACTTTACATAATATTTCTGTGTTGACTTTACACTCGACTCGCGGGGCCCCAAGAACTTGAACCCACTCCAGTGCGAAGGGGAGCTTGGCGCGATGACGCTCGTCCGGCCCACTTGGTATTTAGTTCCGTGATAGATGGACGATTCTATTTCTACCAGTTTGGAGTCGCCAGAGGAGTCTGAAGCTGAAGTCTGAGTCTGACAAGCTTTTCTTTTGGTCTGCCTTTGTCGTGTTCGAATTGTGTCAGATCTATTTTGCTTTCAAACGTTTCATGACGTCAAGAATTTAACGATCGCAGGGATCTATCAAAAATTGATATCATCTAATGGCCCGAAATACCTCTGATTTAACTGGGATCTCAGAAATGATTCCCCGAGGTAGTCGATCAATTAAGCCAATGATGACTCGCTCTCATTTAAATTGAATTGAAATTTGAATTTAATTTATTATGGGCAAAGCAGTTAATCGGGTGCAACTTGTTAATGTTTATCGGAGATGTATTCAGAGACTTTGGAAAGTTGCTCTAATAAATAAAAAAATGCGTAAACCTGAGGTCTTCTTAACAGCATATCTTGGCCAAATGTCATATATATTTCGAATCGCCATTAAAATCCTAATTAGTTAAAATTAAAAAAACAAGATCAAAAATGTTGGCCAATTTTGCAAAATTTTGGACAGTTTTTGAAAATTTGATCATTACAATTTCATCATTAAAATTTTAAAAAATTGGCACAAAACTTTTTGTTCTTCATTTTCAAACTAAATATGCAGATTAATTAAGCAAATAAAAAAGAACATGAAAACGCTTTACGAATTGAAATTAAGGCTGTTTTGGCTTAATTATGGTTATTTTTGTGTTTGTCTTGTCCTAAAAATTGGGGTCTTAAATTGCCGATTAAAAAATGGGTATTTTTTAGGTCTTCTGAAGAGCATAACTTGGCCAAAGATGGAATGACAGCAAAATGCCGTATATATCCCGAATCGCTGCTTTTAAGGCTGTTTTAGCCAAGTAATGGTTATTCTTAAGTTGGATTTTTCCAAAAATTATGATATAAAAATGCCAATTTAAGGACCCAAATATCCGTATACTTGAGGTCTTCTGGAGAGCATAATTTGGCCAAAAATGGAATGACAGCCAAATGCCATATATATCCCGAATCGCTGTTTTTAAGGCTGTTTTAGCCAAGTAATGGTTATTCTTAAGTTGGATTTTTCCAAAAATTATGATATAAAAATGCCAATTTAAGGACCCAAAAATCCGTATACTTGAGGTCTTCTGGAGAGCATAATTTGGAAAAAAATGGAATGACAGCCAAATGCCATATATATCCCGAATCGCTGTTTTTAAGGCTGTTTTAGCCAAGTAATGGTTATTCTTAAGTTGGATTTTTCCAAAAATTATGATATAAAAATGCCAATTTAAGTACCCAAATATCCGTATACTTGAGGTCTTCTGGAGAGCATAATATGGCCAAAAATGGAATGACAGCCAAATGCCGTATATTTACCGATTCGCCGTTAAAATTCCAATTATTTAACAATAAAATACCTAAGAAAATTAGGAATAAAATTTTCGCCAATTTTTCAAAAATTGATAAGGGGTTACATCATTAAAATTGTCAAAAATTGGCAAAAAATTTATTGTTCTTAATTTTCAAACTAAATATGCAGATTAATTAACCAAATAAAAACTAACATGGAAAAGCTTTCCGATTTGAAATTGAGGCTGTTTTGGCCAAGTTATGGTTATTTTGCATATTGATTTGATAAAGAATTAGGATATAAAAATGCCGATTTCGGAGTGATTGCCAAATGTCATATATTTCCCGATTCGCCATTAAAATTCCAATTATTTAACAATAAAATACTTAAAAAAATTGGAAATAAAATTTTCGCCAATTTTTCAAAAATTGATAAGGGGTTACATCATTAAAATTGTCAAAAATTGGCAAAAAATTTATTGTTCTTAATTTTCAAACTAAATATGCAGATTAATTAACCAAATAAAAACTAACATGG
>VNKC01003804.1:0-20320 GCA_008042775.1 Drosophila pectinifera | reverse complement strand
ATCAAGTTTCTCTATGTTACCTGTCTTTTTATATGGATTAATGAGTTTTCCATGAATTAGTGGTGCCTTTCTATATTTTGTGTTTACCTCAAAATTATTTCGATTTTTATTACGATTTCCTATTATTGTTTCTTTAATTATTTGGTTATTATATTTTGGGGTACCTGCATAGATAAAGATATCGGCTGGGGTTCTGCCAGTTGAGTTATGTTTTAATTTGTGATTGTATGTATACAATATTATTTCCATTTTCATCAATTTATTATCCTCATCATCGGAAGTATCGATCAGACGAATTTTTTCGTTAATCGTTTTATGCAACCTTTCAACATCTGCCACTCCATTTTTGCTTGTTGTTATTTGAATTTTAACATTTTCGACATCTAACTAATTTTTTAAGGCTATGCTCATAAGGGCACTATCCCTATCTGTTTTTAGAGTGTTGGGTTTTTCCATTGAGTTGAATTCAATTGCGCTTAAAATTTAGAATATTGATCAATACATATTAGGTAATTTTGGTTTTTACTTGTATAAATATTAGCTACGTATGTTTCCCTGCAAAATTCGGCTCCTGGTGTTATCTTTAATGAAAGTTGTTTATTTCTATGTTCAATTTTGGCTTGGTTAAAAATTTCATAATCGGTCATTAAGTTTTGAATTAAATTTTGAAAATCAGGATAATAATAAGTTTCTTTGAATAGCCTAACCATCTTCTTAATACCTGGATGTAAAAGTCTTCTGTGATTGCTTAAAACTATTTTCTTGAATTCGGCATAAGTGTTTACGTTTTGCAATTTAATAGTTGCCCTCATTATTTTTGTGGTGGGATTCATAACCTCTTTAAAAGCTTGTTGAATAATTTCAAAATCTGAATCGTG
Organism: Drosophila pectinifera; assembly: GCA_008042775.1. Taxonomy (NCBI): domain Eukaryota; kingdom Metazoa; phylum Arthropoda; class Insecta; order Diptera; family Drosophilidae; genus Drosophila; species Drosophila pectinifera. The sequence goes on along the minus strand of VNKC01003804.1, from coordinate 19,442 downwards.
TTCTATGTATAAAACGCTTGTTTTTGTGCAAAAATATTTGATTAATATTTTTTTCACTTTTTCTGGGTTATGCTCACAGTATAAATTTGAATTCTTACTTTTTTAAAATAATTTTCAATTTCTTCTTCTATATTTCTGCGAATCATCTCTACTTGCCTTGCAAAATGATTAAATGGCTTTTCAGTAATAATTATTAAATTTTCATTATCTTCTTTAGCTCTGTGTGCTGTGGCTAATGTTTAAATAGTTCAGTAGTAATTTTCATTTATTTTAATTCTTGACAATGCGTCGACTACATGATTTTGTTTACCTTTCAAATATTTCATTTCAAAGTCATATTCACTTAATCTAACCTTCCATCTCTGTAGTTTCATATTAGGTTCCTTAATGTTGCTTAACCAGACTAAAGACTTATGATCACTTAATATTTCGAATGCTCTTCCGAATAAATAGTGTTAGTGTTAGTGTTAGTGTTTTAATTGTTAGTGTTTTAATTGGCCATACTATGGCTAATAATTCTTTTTCAATTGTGCTGTAATTTTCTCGTGTGAATTAAAAGTCCTACTAAGATAACTGATGGGTTTGGTATCTAGAGATTACTGCTCATAATAAAAAATCACTAGCATCCGTGGTTAATTGAAATTTTTTGTTATAATTGTTATCAAAATGGTATCATTTATGATTAACTGCTTCAGTTTATTAAATGCTGCAATATGTTTTTTTCATCTGTACAAATTACCTTAAAGCCTTTTTCAAACATTTGGTTAGAGGTTTTGCAATGTCTGTGGAATTGGGAATGAATTTTCTATAATATCCGCAAAGTCCAAGAAATGATTTTATTTCCTTTTGGGTTTTCGGGATTGGAAATTTATTAATGGCTTTAACTTTTTTTCCCAAAAATTCTGTTTCCGTTTCTAGAAATTCACAATTGTTGAGTTGTAAATTGAATTAAATTAGCCTGTTTTAGTTTTTCAAAAACCATTCTCAGTGAACTTAACTGTTAATCGAGTGATGTAGAAAATACAATTATATCGTCTCTTTAACACAATATGATAAATATGTATATCTCATTAAATTAATATATGAGCCGGTATCGACTAAGCATCTATACTTGTTGTGGTTAATAGTAATTTTTATGTAAGTATTAGGTCCGAGGCTGCCATTAGGAAATTTTTATTTTCAACTAAAGTGATTTTTTATTTTCTGTATCCTGTTGATAATTTTCATCAACTTGCATTCTTGACTGCCCGCTATTACTTTCTCTAATTCTTTTCACTGGTTGATTGGGAACTGACCTTTGTATTTGATTTACCTGATGGTTTTGATTCATTATATTATTTAGTTGACCCTGATTTAGATTTCTTTGAAATTCTTGATATAGGCCTCTATTTTGATTAAAAACATTGTTTCTGTTATCTGAATATTGTCTGAAATTTGGTGGATTAATTTTTTGTTGCTGATAATGAGGTTGTTGTGTTAGATGGAATGGGTTTTGATTTGATTAAATTGGGAGCTGTTATAATTATTAGTATAGGGATATGTGTTACGTGTGTTATGTGAATTTTGTGCTTTTGAGGTTTGGTTAAAATTTACATTGCCTCATATTTTAATTTTCTTCGTATTGCCCTGTTGAGCTACTTGTTTTAGTTTGAGCACAGTTGAAATATCGTATTTTGCTAATGTCATGTACATTCTGTCAGGTAATTTCTTTTTCTTTTGTTGTTTTATTCATTGCTTGAGTGTACAATAATATTATCCTAATAATATCGTCCCTGTTACCCTCAGTTCTAATTTATTATTTGTTATTAATTGCTTGTGTTCGATCTGGCTTAAAAATTTCCTTAAGTTACCTTGAAAATTAGTGTTATATAGTCGCCGTAGTATTTCTTCCACAGGAGTTTGTGTTTTATATTCGTCGATTAAAGCTATCCTTAGTGCAGACCAGTTGTTGACGTTTGGAATTAGATCTTGAAATTCGATGGCTCCGAATATAACTTTCCTGCCGTTAGTTGTGTTGTACACCCGCAACAGGTAGTCGACTCTTCACACTAAAATGCTAAGAGTAGCTGAATCCCCTTCGAATGTTGGAATATTCAGGATTTGAGCCAACAATTGGTTAAAGTTTTGTTCGGTTAATTGGCTTGGCGCCGCATGAATTGCTGATTGTGGTTCCATATTTATTGTATTATTAATTTCCAATTTTTTTTTAAGCTTGTGTTAGTTTGGTTTCAATTGAATTGCAATATGCAAGCTACTTTTCAACGTCTTACAAAAATCGCGGTCTCTTCGCTCGCTCAACATTGAGAGCGTAAAAATCTTAAAATAGAACGCGCACAAAGAGCAAGAGAGTATGGGTGCGTACTTGTGTGAGAAGAAGATTTTCGAGCCGAAATCATTTCAAAGCTAAGAACTATTATTATTTATTTGCAAAACAACAAATTTTCTGTGCCATTTTTTAAGTTTTAAAAATAATAATAAGCAACCTGTTCAATCGTAGAGATGTCCCTCTTGAGGCACGAAATGCGTGCATAAGCACCTAAAATTTGCTGAATACCATAATGACAATTGTTCCTAGTTAAAGTCATGTATGCAATATATTATGTATGTTTATATGCGTATATCAGACCATTACTGTCAAATATACCATATTTGAATAATTATAATATAAAGGTAAGACAAAAAGATTTTTCTTAAATCGGGGGAAGCGTCTTTTTGCTTACAACTTATAAAGTGAAGGGTATATTTTAAGAGAGCGCTTTAGTAAACGAATACATGCAGGCAGATTTACAATGCTTGTGCACACGTACAGTGATCTGCTGTCGCTGTAGAAGAGAGCGGCTGGCCCTAGAGCGCTCCCTCTCTCTGGCTTTTAAACAAAATTTCAAGAGAGCCTGAAGCCAGCACGAAAAAATCGTGTGCATAAAAATCGTATAGCCTTACTCATCTTCATGTTTATAATGTCTTTTTCCATACCTTATAATACGTAATTGACAGCGATTTCCACAGTAAATAACAAAAAACATATCAGAAGAATTAGATTAGTGCAATAAATTTGTAATTTTGTGGCTAAGAATCTATCCTTTTCTAGAGTAAAAATGCTATTTTTAGTCAAAGCTAATTTATGCCATGTTACAAAAAAGTTTGCGTATTTTATTTTCTTATCAAGCCGTTGCCGTTCTATACAACTCTCACTCACAAGAATGCAGTGTTGGCATCTGACTGTTATGGCGCGAATCATTCTTTATAGTAATCAAATGAATTAATTATATACCACTAATAAAGTTTTAATTAATGTCAACGAAATCGGTCTACTTTGGGTAATCAAGGTGAAGTATATTCAACAATTTTCTTACTTGTATTCTTAAAATTATTAAAAACTATTTTTTTAGTTGAAAGCAACCTTTAGCTCCACAAACAGTTTTTTGCATTTTGGTCTATATTATTATTATCATATTAACATAGGGACCACCCTAAAAAAACAGACATAATGTGAAGATTGATCAAGCACAGATTCTTGTTTAATAAAGATTAGATTATTTTTTTCTTGTTGAATTTAAGTTTCAATAGACACTGCACTGCATTTTAAATATTATGTTTCTTAACCGTATCTTTCAACTAATTTATTATTTGTCTTTCTATGCTATTTCAATCAATTTTCAGATCGAAGTGGTAAGAATAAGCTATTCAAAAAATATAGCAATAGTTCAAAAGTTAACTTACGTTTGACGTTATTTTTTCTTCGTCAAACTTGGGCATTTAAAACCTTCAATAATTAATTATACAATTTAATTTAAAATTTTCCAATTATGAAATCAAATATCTAAATTTTATTGTAGCTTAAAAAATGTGCCTATGCTACCTCTAGTGACGGTACGACCTGCTGGAAATATACAAAATGGAATTATACTAAACCTGAAGATCTTTGCCTAAAATGTAACGAAAAAATTTTAATACGTGCGTGCGGTACTAGTACTGACCATTGGGTTCACGATAATACGCTCTGTCCGGATGACCTTTTAGAGATTCGATTGCATCACAACAGTATACTTTGTTTAAAAATTTCACGTACGATTCAACCATACAATGAAAATATTTGTTATGGCTCAAATACAATTATACCAATGGATTTGCCAAATAGAGATATTTCCAAAGTTTTGCAGTTTCTTATAAAAAAGAATATTAGCGAATATTGGCTGCCGATAAGAAGGGAAAATGCATTTATGCCATTTGTTGTGCGCTTGCCTGGAAAATTGTGGAAAACTGTTATTAATCAAAATTTAATAAAATCAGTCAAAAACTCAGATGAACACTGCCTGAAGCATGCAGTTTTTAAGGAAAACAAATATCAAAATTTTATATTTACTGAGAACTGTACGACTCCATTAAATATAGTCTGTGCTTTTATATCAGATTTTCCAACTAGTTCAGGGTGCTCGGAAAGACTTGGTGGTCTCGTCCAACGACCAATTGAAGGCTATGGCTTTAATCGGAAAAAATGTTTTGATAAACACTTTCAAAGTAAAAATTATTTAACTAATCGAAATTTACTTAAAGTTTTATTATCTAAGGACAAGAATAACCAGGATTTCTTTATTATTCACAACTTATATGATATCTTTGGAAATAAGTGTATTATTTTATCATGCACATATAACATAGTGCACGTTGTAAACGAAAGCTTGCACTGGTTTCCATCATTAGGTAAAAATATGATAGGGTCAACAAGTTCAACAGAAATAAAAATGATATTAAAAATGGAAGAACGCGAACAAAAGCTAACTCTTATGATTTATAATAGAAAGTATTTATTTTTAAATAAAAAAGACGATATTGGTGTTAAATGTTTTACCTACACAGCGTATGGCATTTTAAGAAATGCTAAAGCTGCCATTATTTGGGAAAACGAAGAACAAAGTCGTTCAATTTATCAAGTTTCCTTGGTTTCAAACTATTCTAGCGAATATTGGTGTGAAGGTCACAGCATACTTAATTTTCAGTTCGTTACTACTCGAAAAATAGCAGTTTATAAAAACCTTGGTCATGATTTTGTTTTACGTTGGAAAGTCTCATGTATTCACAAAAATAAATTCGATGGTTTATGTGAAATTTCTCGTATGGGCCCAATTCAAATGGTTAACATAGTATGCAACCACCTAAAAAAAATAAAATATATGAGCGTCTTTGATGAGCTTAAGATACACCAAGTTAGAGTTATGAATATTAAATGGAAACTAAATAAGTTTTTCGTGTATTGGATCCATATAACTGCAACATGGGAAACAAAAGAAGTATTTGATGAAATTAGAAAATTAAATCAATACATTAAAAATGATTTTTATAAAAACTCAAATATGCGTAAGCATATTACAGATACCCTTCAAGCGATAAATAAATATACTAAAAACTGGACTATAAGGAATACAGAGTACTGCTACCCAGAACGAGTTTTTTCGAAAGCTGCCTTAGAAAACCACTGGATGGAAACGCGTAGAGGAGAAAAAGGGACAACAAAAATACTTTGCCTTCAACATAATGGTATGCCATATACACGACTATGCCAGGGTGACTTTATACGTGGAGCATATTGGAATAAATTAACACAACCAGTGCTTTGTGATCCGACCAAAAATCTTACGAACATTTTGATTGATATGTACAATTCCAAATTTCTTATATCTGAGCCAGAAGAAGTTTTAAAAAAAATGATTAATGTTATTGAGAAAAATAAGACTACCCTTATTGCTGCGGATGTACACATAATTTCTAACATTATAAAAATAACTTTCAAAAGGCTTACGTCGTTCAATACTTGGGATCCTAAGACAAATGCTGACACTGTTACATGGAAAAATGCGATTTGTAAAATTATAAATGTTTACAATTCCGTAACGGATATTAAACCACAGGTTTTAAGAATGTCAGCTAAGTTGAACTCAACAAACATATTATTGGAGTCTTTTGAACAGTCAGTTGACACTATTTCAACTATGTCGTTGTTAAATGATAAAATGTCTGGTGGAAAAGAAACTGGCTTTGTATTTAAAAATGAAATTATAGACTATCAAGACATTGGAGTATCGGCAATTATTTCGAAAAATCTTTTATATTTTTTAATAAATCCCTCTATTGCCAATGTATCTGGAATAGCGTTGTTTTCAAAAAATTCCTCCAGAGGACTTTCTCAAAAATATAAGGGATCGTTTATTAATGAAAATTACCGTTTTCTGCAATCGAATCATGATATAAGTGATTTTTTTGGTGAGCCAAACCTACAAATTGGTGTGTATTTACCAAAAGATCTTCTTAGAGGCTTAAGCTCATTTTCACATTTGTCAAAAGCTAATTCTAAAAGCGTCCCTCTGATTGTCATTAAAGTATATTCTAATGACAAGCTTTTTCAACAGACCACTGGAAAAAAGACTATTTCCAGTCGTATAATATCTATATCAGTACCTAGGTACAATACGAACCTGCCAATACCAATTCCACTTATCATACGAAGAAATAAACGCCACAATCTAGGCAGTTCAGAATCTTGCTACTACTGGAACTATGGCCATTGGGCAAACGATGGTATAACGATGATAAATAAATCTAAAGCAGGAAAAGATATTGTGCTGTGCTCTTTAAGACATTTATCACATTTTGCTTATATTGTTGGACATAAAGGTTCCTCGGAGGCGGCTAATGAGAAAAAATTAATTAAAAGTAATAATATTCTGGACCTGATAACAATAGCAGGCTGTGTGATAATATTTACAGGAATGTGTTGCATTTTCATGACTGTTTCAAAATTTGGTTTGTAAATTTAAAGCAATCATCTACACTTCTGCTTTAACTTCCTTACATTTTAATTTGTCGGAATGCATTAAATAAAATGCTATTATTATTATTATTAAATAAAGCGCATTTTTTATTGGAAACTTAATATTGCGTTCTTTTGTTTACTTATTTGGTTTGGTTACTCTGATGAATCTATATGCTGGTCTCCGAGACTCAGGGCGAACGACAAGATTAAAAGAAGTATTTTCTCATGGTTGTGCTCGTTCTATTGTTTCTGTTGTGATTTCTCTCCCAGTATGCATGCAAAAGTCTATCTTTCTCTACTAAGTGTTGTTGTTAATGGTTTGCTTGAATCTTGCATCAAAGCATGGAAGAAAGAAGGAAAGAGAAAAGGACCACACACATGTACATGTGCAAAGTGTCTCCAGGCGGGCACGTACCCCGTGAGGTGGAAGAGGCAATGGCTACCTCACCTAGGCGCTAAGTGGACATGGCCGCTTTCGCATCTAACTCAAGCGATTTAGCCATGAGACTCCGTCTCGGTGCCTAGGTGGTTGCACTTTCATAGCGGAGGACGCGCAGACACAGGTTCGGCTTCGAGAGACAAGAGCTGGAGGCCGTCCCAGGGTCCAGGATCAGCGTCTGGCGATCTGGCAGATCTGAGAGAATGGGAAAAAGTTTAACCCGAAAATCATAACTATATCTTAGTTATGAATCTTGATTTGCGTGCAACATATTATAATGTCGTCATCTAAGTTGGTAGCTCTCGGTCTTATAGTCTCTGAGTTGTTTTACACAGACGGACAAAATGAAATAGCGAAATCGACTCGGCTGCTGACGCTGATTTAGAATATATATTCTTCATGGGGTCGGAGATGCCTCCTTCTGCCTGATAAATACATTCTCGATTGGGACGAAGTTATAATACCCTTGTGCCCTAGGTTACATAAATTCTTTTATCCTGATGCACAAAGCTTAGAATACTGCGTATCTCAAAGTCGAGCATACTCATTTGTAACTTACTTACATGTTGTATACCCTTGTGGAACACCCAATATATCTATATTGTTGATATATTTAAATATTGAATGCCAAATCCGGTAGAGTCACCATCACGGAACGACTGGTCCGATTTGTCAAAATTCATTTCTTAGATGTTAATAATTGCGATAGAAAGGTTTGTGTGAAAGGAAACCTTTTTAAAGTAGGTATTTCTAGGACTATCGAGCAAATACATAAAATAGTGATGCAAATTTTACTGACCAGTCCCTGCCGGCAGAAGAACAGAAGGCATACAATGTTTACATTCCTCCAGTGCGAACAGTGAGAACAAAATGTAATTTTATGACTATATCTAGTTTTTTTATTTAAATATCGTTAAATAGATATTTTAAAATCATAAACATTTATTATGCAATTAAAAAAATTGACACAAATGCAATTATATCATTTTCCGTGATAAGTTTTCAACCTTGTTGGTTGTTGGTTTCTAATAGAACTTTTTTATATTTTGTTGTTGGTTGACTCTGCCGCAGATAGCAACATCTACATTTGTATTGCCAGCTCCAATGGGTGTTGCTCAACATGTTCCTAGAAACATTTGTAATTTTTTTTTTGTATTTGTGTATAGCTTAAATCTTTAGATAACTAAATAAAGAAGAGTTAGAGGTAACGAAAATTTTCCGCTTGCGCCCTCAGAGTTCCTTCATAACCATCGCTGCCATATCAGCAACCGCGTCCCAGATGGAAGGGCTATCTGGATTCGATTAGAGTTCGTGTCTGCTTCCCCATTGGCCCGTTCTCTAGGGAGGATGGGGCAAGCATAGAAAGTGTGGTTCGCGTCCTCGATGTCTGCGCGTACGAATCTGTCGCTGTAGGTGCTAGTCTCGTGTTTAAGCCTGCACAGGTACGCCTTGAAGCATCCGTGGTCTGTGATAATTTGCGCGGTGTAAAAGTTCAATTGCTCGTACGGATGCTGGAACAACGGTGCCAGGTTGGGGATAATCCTGTGTGTCCATCGTCCGGGGCTAGAGTTATACCATCTCTCCTCCCATTGTGCGATATCCGTTGGATACGGCTGCCCGTGACTCCTGTTCTGTGCTCCGCTGCAGAGGCTGTGCAGAAGCAGCTTGAAATGCGCAAAGCGTCTTCATAGTTTCGGCCCATATGGGGATAGCGTACAATCTAATCGAGGATACTCTGCTGCTTCGGCCCGCGTGTGTTTGCCATCAACCTCGAGGTAGCTGCAGTCACTTTGCATTCTTGGCTTTAATATTTGTTATTTAGTTATTTATTTTGTTTACATTCTGACCTATAATATATATATATAATGAATGTTGTCAATCAGGACGCCAATGTATTTGATCACTGTGCTGGTCTCGATGATGGTAGAGCCAATACAGATGTGTACCTTTTCTACAGCCTTTTGCGAGCGCAAGCCTGTTGCTCGAAAGCCCTCTGATCAGGTTGTCGATCGAAAGGCTGGAGTTGCTAGAGACGTCGTTCACGTGATTTTTCACTGTGACTAGCGCAATGTTGGTGGCGAAAGCCCGTAGTACGTGGCACTATAGAGTATAGTATCATGAATCCCTGCGTCTAAGCTGTCTGTAAGTTGTCGGTTATCAGCTGAATGAGGTAAACGGAAATGCCACTGCGTAGAAGCACTTGTAGGACGAGGCTCCAGTTAGCAAAGTGTGTTGGTACCACCCCGCCACTTTTCGCCTTTGGTGGCGTTTGCAGCCGGAATCTTCCAGAATCTGTAGTGGTTGTCAGAAAGCGCTTTGCGTTCTTCCACTTCTTTTTCCAGCTGCTTGCAGATGATGCTCTCTCATCGTATTGAGCATAATCGTATGAGAATGGGTCATCGCTGAACCTGCCGGGCATTGCGATAAGCACAGCCTTTGAAGCTGCTGGCACTTGTACACGCTGGCACTTGTTGTACACCTGCACTAAAAGGCTCAGTCATGGTTGTGAAGAAAGCAGTGTGGACACTTGGTTCTAATCGATGCTCTCCCTCCTGATTGCTGCAATCTCTCCGCTACCGTTTTGGTGCAGGTGTTCGCGTCGCCGTTTATGCGTATGTGTTTACCCTGTACGTTGCTTGCCGGCTAGCTGGGGCGACCGGTTTGAGACCCGCCTGAGTGATGATTGCTGTGAGTGAATAGGTAAGTCTCGCTCCAGGCGTAGTTCCTGAGCAATCTCCTGTACTATACTCCTGAACGTGTCTATATATACGTTCGAAGGTATGTAGCAGATGTAGATGGTTGTGCCCAGGAACTTAGCCCTAGTGTAGCCAACCTTAACAGCACTCTCCGTTAGGTAACCCGGCGACTGCCCTCAGCTCCAAAAGGTTACGCCGCCATCCGTGCTCTGCTGCCATACTCATTCGGGTTTTGCCTTGTACTGTTAGCTTAGGATGGTTGTGTCTGCGTTCTCGGTGACCGTCTAATATGTTTGCCATGTCCTGCTCAAGGTAGATCTTGCCCTGTACGAGCAGCCTCCAGCCGTAACCTTTACGCATTCTGGATATGACCTCTTCGCCGATGATCATTTCGTCAGGTCGCGGATCTCCTCTTGGACTGTCTCATGCATGACCGCTAGCATCGCTTTGCCAGAGACGGCCGTCCTTATGGCAGCATGTAGGTCCTGCTGTATGGGTCGAGGGTCATCTGCATTCTGAGGAGAAGTCCGCAGTTGGAAGTCCTTCATATACTTTGATCGCTGTCCCTAAGTCCCTGGAGGGACACCCTGTTTTTACAATGTTCAGCATATCCGCGTATGAGCCTTTTCTGCATTGTATCAGAATATCATTTGGAGTAGTTTCCTTGGTTTCGGATGGTGGAAGTCGTGGTGTGTTTTAGTTGGGCCTGTACTTGACTTTGAATTTGGATTTCAAGCTTCGGGCCTTTCCAAAACTATGTGGTGTTAAGTGCGGCTGTGCAAGCTGTTAAGCTCGCTTGTACACCCTGCGTTTTTCAACACTGTCAACAGCTGATCGTGCCGCAGAAGAAAATGCGCGGGTGAGATGTGGATTGTGGAAGCCGTGAGCGGGAGACACGCCTTCGTGGTGAAATACTGTCACATAATTGGTGGGTGAGGGGATACCCCCTATCCTACCATTCCGACCAGCAGATCCACAAGTATCAAGATGTAAAGGACGTTCGGGAACTTTATCGCAGTCGATGTTCGAACGACCTCCTAGGGGTCTGACACTACACAATATACACTTTTCTTTTTGCTTTTATAGGGTACTTGGCCGCTATGAGTATCACTTTTGGCTACAACTTGTTCTTAGAAACATTTGTCTCCATTCGTCACCATTTTCAAGTTCTTTATAAATTTCAGCATAATTAGAATGGATTTTCCATATATTTTCCTCTGCTGTTTGCATGCAGGGTTAGAAATTATAGTACTACACATACTGATCAAAATGTGTGTCCATACTCCTGGGTGCACTTCATTTTTTTTCTAGGCTTGGACCTTGCTTACATTCTTGGCAAGGAAACTCTTTTCTTTTAGAGCACAGTGAGAACTACGTCGATCTCGACATATTTTAAAATCAAATGCTTCTACTTTTAAAATTTGTAGTAGTTTTGTTAGCATCTCCCAGGTTGTATGACGCAGTTCGAAAACCTTCTTCGAATTTAATGTGCAGTTTTGTTTCGGTAATATTTCGTTTAGTAAGCGGAAAAACATTAAAGTTTTCGATCCCAACCAGTGAAACAATTTTGTTGTTGTTAAAGGTGGTAGATGAATCTCTATGATCTCTACATTACGAAGCTTTTTTACACTTTGTAAGTTCATTTTTTCTTCTATTACTAAGTTTAGTGTTTGGATCCTAATAACAGATCTATAGTAAACGAATTAAATGCGTTCATTTGATCTCAGATCGAAACCCAAGGTTAGCCTTCCATTCTAGTAAACTTCTGCTAATTAACTTACCGTCCTTACTCAAGAGTAAAACGATGCTAAATGTGGTGGATAGCACTTATTGTTGACTCTTCTTAATTTTCGTGTACTGAATAGCTGGTGTTCCTTGCCACTACGGTCATTACACTCAAGTTGCTCTTACAATACCAAGCACGTGCTTGTTAGGGTTAGGCTTTAAATAGAAGAAGGGAAGGAAGGGAAGGAAATATTAATAAGAAAATATAAAAGCACTAGCACGCTGCTCGATTGATTGCTTCCTTGTGTACTAAATGAGTTAGGATTAATGTTTTTAGTTTAGGAAGGCTATCTACAGTTTCAATTATTTGGTATAAATCGTTATAATTTGCACTTAATCCTCTAATAGGTTCATGCATTTCATAAAAAATTCTACAATTGTGCAAATCTAAAGGTAAAGAGGATCTAGTGCTTTTACACGGCACATGGAAATTTTGCTGAACTAATAAGTCAGTGCTTTCTACTCCACCACGGGTCAGGTTATATATAAAGGCGATACCTATCATACCTATCATTGTTGTTGGGATGTGTTTTGTTTAAACAAGGACTTAAGATTAGGTTCGATTTGGTCATGGTGTATGAGTAAGTCTGGTGTGAATCGGAAAACGAAAAATAAGTTGTTTGCAAAAACTGAATTTGCTGTCGGATAGCTTTGACAAAATTATAAAACTGTTTTGGGTCCTGCGACTGCTGAACCCTGCACCGAGTCAAATAGTATTTATAATACAGTGCGTTAAACACAGTAAAATTTGACCGAGCCACAAAATAGAGTGAAAAAACAGCTTGACATCCCGAACGCATAAATTTGAGAGTCAATTCCATACTAAAACAGGGAGGCTTATTTGATATTGACGGGTAACGGAACGCATTCAATAAAAATTGAACTCATGGCCTTGTAAACAATGTTCATGAGATCAACTACGTCAGAGCACATGGTTAGGATTTATCAATTAAATTCAGATATCAAATTGTTCAGTCTTTCGAAGTCCACAATGCCAAAGCAGTAAGCCTTCTTAGCTGACCGATCGGACTTATTCTCCATAGCAATCCCAATATCGATAGTCACATCGAAAGTAGGATGATATGGATCCTCAGGTTATTCAGCAGGGAAAAATGAATTTCCAAATGGAATAATACTAAATATGTTTAAAGAATTTTCAGGGGTGTAACAAAATCTCTTCGAACCACACCTTGGTGTCACAGACAACAATATGGTTTGTTTTTGTACTTTGAAGACCAGTTATAATAATTATTTCTTAGTAATAATCTAACTCTGTTGTTTGATACGGGCGAATAGACGGACAGACGTGCAGATAGACAGACATGACCTAATCGACTCGGCTGGTGATATTGATCTGGAATATATATCTTTATAGGGTCGGAAATGTCTGCTTTTGCCTTTTACATACAATATAGGTTGGTACTTTGTTAAAAAACCCATGTCCCTTACGGACTGACGATCTCCAGACTTTGAAGCTGTGAGCATTCTACAATAAGGAGAACATATATCAAACGGTTCACAATAGAAAGTATATACTATAGACTTACTCGATTCAATAAGTCAATCGTGGGTTCTTATAAATGTTTTTCAAAACGTAATAAATAATAATATTAAGGACGCTTTTTTTCAAGAGGCAGTGTGATCCCGCTAGCGGCCACGAAATGTACCGTTTCACGAGGCCCAGCACTCTCTCGCACTCTCTTACTCTCTTTCTCCCTCCGAACTTCCAGTCCGCCAGAGCTTCAACTCCGCTCTCTCAAACATATGATTAAGTGGCAGTAGTAAGTTCTAATTTACCAGCAGCCGACGAAGGCCAATAAAGTGCAAATATTAATTGCAATTAAAAGTGTTAGTCTACTTCTTTTCTACTTGGGATTTTGGGACTGTTCTCTCTTCTTTGTTCTAAATCTTTTTGTTTGACCACGAATCCGCCCCCTCCAAATTATCCCTATATAGTTCCTGAATATGACCTACGGAGGAGGTCGCAGAATATTGACCATTAGTTTGGATAACCGGTAAAATTAAAAAAATTAAAGCGATTTACATATTATTTATTATTTTGAGCTTATAGTTTTTCTAGTTGTTCGTTCTAGTTGTCCGTTACGACTTATATGCTACCTGCAACAGAAATAAATTTTGAATTCGTTTAGATATCTCGAAACTTCAAAGAGCATAGAAACGGCAAAACAGATGCATATGTCTGGATTGATTTGGGTGTTAATGTTGATCAAGAATAAATATACATCATAGGGTAGGAAAATCTCCATTACTTCATTGTAAACTTCAGACAGAAAAAAATATTTTTTATTTTGATAAGAGTGGTGATATGATAATTGATGGTGATGATATTTCGAAAAATTTAAACGTTGCAGAAAGCAATTCAAATAACTTACGTTACAATCTTGTTTCCGTAGGAAAATGTCAAACATAAAGTGGATTCCTGGATACCTGTTAATATTGATTTCCGTGTGTCTATTAAAGGTAAGACTTAAACTATTACCTCCGTAAATCGGATTGTAAATACAAAATAAACAAAGATCGAATGAAACCAAGTACATTTTTCGTTAGTCATGATAAGTACTATCACACTATTCCGTTTAGAGATGAAATTCTTATCTTACATTATAAACCTCTATTTCCAACATTTTTCATATTTTACAATTATGTATAATAATAATATCTCATCATATAGCTTAAAATTTCACCAATAATTCAAAGCTGGATGTTAAGAGCATATATCGCTTTCCATAGGTGCTGCGTTCGTAAACAGTTACAATGTCTTTATTTTGGGTAGACTTTTACTTCATTGGAGGTAACCCAAAATCTCCAGCATACTTGAATCTTTTATACAAATGTTCAATTTCTTCTCACACTTATTTTACTGATAAGCTATTTAAGTGACAATGTTAGTGATTCCACATTCCATTTGTTGTACCTTTTCAAGGAATGAAGTAAAATAAAAGAAAATAATAATCAATTGCAATTTGTTGTAATTGAAGATCACTTATAACACAGAATCAATAATTAAATTCCTATTCTTATTCTTATTTTAAATTAAAATAAGTAAAAATATTCTTTAACTGGAACTCGAACCATGTGCCGAGTGTTGCAAGTCGAGCGCCTTCCCCTGTCTATACAAAGTGGCATCCAGTACCAGAAGTTAGAAAAGCAGTTCAAGGCAGTGCAAAGCAGTACATATCTTCCACAACATCCGATCTAGACGCGTTAAATTGTTCATCATATAAATTTTGCTAGAAGCTTATCTGCCAATGATGACTGGTGGACAACATTCCATTAGTAGCAAATGTCTTTTAGACCACATATTGCGGTCAAAAATTGTACAAAACTGAATCTCCCAACGAAATACTCCATAAAATGCCATCCAGATAATTCAGTTTCAGATGGCATTTAAAAATCGCTGACCAAAAAAAATCGCTGACTTGGCACCTTAAAGAGGAAGGAACCTCACATCACTCCATCCGGGATGAGCACATTTGGGAAAGTTTAACCTTCTTTGGCCACATTGTTTGCTTCATCATTAGACCTTGATGCCGTTTCGACAAAGCAAAGCTCGTCAACCTAGTCGTCAAATTAGAATCAGCCGCCAAAAACAAAGAATTTCTTGGCTTAAGTCGAACTTTCTCTCAATTTCGTATATGTCATCGTAGCCAATCTTTTAACCACACATACAATTACTGTCATAAGTACAGTTACATTTATGTGCGATGTCGCATACGATGGCAGTAGTAACCCCATCAGCAGCAATAACAGTTCCCTCCACTAGGAAGTTGGAACTGGAAGCCAAATCAGTAAACCACCGAAAACCGCAGCAACCAACGCAATAGACAAACCCAAGCCGACATCCAGGATCCCAACAACAGCGGCAATCAGCGAGACATACTTCTGCTATCGGTTAAACTACATTAATATGGGTAGTTGGATGACATTCACTAATCAAATCATCCGTCTAATCCTGAATTCCCATAAAGTTTCCAATACCAGCAGTTTCTAACAATGGAAAAGTGCTGTACCAATTTTTAGGTCGCACGCATTACCTGTACAGTCAGTGTACGCCATCAGCAATAGACTTTGTCATATATGGAGGGATTCCCTCTGAGCTTATCACCGCCTCCGAAATTTTGGAACAATGTTGTGACCGCATCCACTTCGTTATAGAACTGCTGCTCACAAGCTGTCCTGTAGGACCCAAAAAGGAAGTTATCCACAGTTTCAGGTATCTGTTAACCAGCTTGTTAACCTCAAGATAGTCTTAAGCTCCCTGGGCAAAATTGACGATGCAACTGACCTCTTTGTCCGAAGTACCCACATCGCTATCGAACTTGTGGGTAAGGTTGCGTCGCAGATTTATTTGTTTGAGAGACAAAAGCTAACAAAAAAAGTCGTTCTAAGGATTATTTAAAAAATTTGACAGAAAAGCGACAGTCCCTCGCAGAATCCCTGTAAAGCGTGCTGAGAACACAAGGTATAGATCAGTTTCCTACATTAAATTTGGTTTGTGTTGACGAACTGGAAACTCGCTTTCAACCATTTGACCTTGCGAAGCGTCCAGACGCGGAAAGAATGCTGACATACCTTAATGCTGCCTCCTCAGAAGCGATTCTAATCACCATGTAAGTCTGAAAGAAGCTTGTCTTCAAATTCAAAAACTGCTCCCAGAAAAGCTCCAGAATTTGACGGCATTCTCTAAAATATTTTAAAGAATATGTCTTAGTAGAATAATCAATCATTAATGAATCATGAAGAAGAAGCGTTCAGGATGCCATTCTTTAGGATCCACCAAGGTACCCTAGAACGAGCTGTTCGAGTATCCCAGCATATTGTATTCTGTTCTTTCATGGTCAAAATGAGAGGCGAAAGGTCATCCATCAGATGGATGCTGTATATCGAGGTAGTATTTTGGGTCCCGCGTTATACACCCTTTACACTTCTGGCTTGCCAAGTCCCAGAGAACCCTCTTGGCAACGTAAGTTGACGACGTAGCTTTCACTCGACTCAACACTCGACGTATCGAATTAAAGCGTCCAGAAAAACACAAAACTTTTTGGAGCTATATATTAGGTAGACGAACAGATGGAATTTATACATAATTGGAAATAAGTCCCCACCCTAGGTTCAAAGTTCAGGACACGTTCATCCATCAATTTTCGAGCAATCTGAGCCTCAGAGTAGTAGTCCTACCACAAGATATTGCATCTAAATATGGGGTACGGCTTCCGAACGAACGTTATGAGACTGCAAAGGGTCCAAACCGAGCACTTTGCACGATGACTTTCACATCCAGTCACTATCCCAATGACAAAACGAAGGTGGAAAAGAAGACATCCAGGCGGCCTTTGGATAAGAAGGCGACAAAAAACGAGAGTCCTTTACAAATAATTTAATGACCCATCTGTGATGATTTCCACATGGACAAACATAGCCACGTTTTAGTTACTTATTTTCGTCATTTTCCCTGGAAACTCAAATGATGCTATATTTTAGTGCCGAGAACTCCCATAAATTTCTAGACCCAAAACGAGATCAGGAACTTAATTGCGTATTTGTCTTTAATGCGTTTTTTATTCTATAGACTTTTGATGCCTCGTCATCGAACAATGCCACTTCTACTTGTTACATTAGATTCTCATCCACAACGGATGCTCTTGGCTTCATTAAGTTTTATATCTCCCTTTTTTAAAGTTTCAGTTACTGATTTAGTTACAGATTTACTTGTGATAGCTTTCACAATTAGGGGCTAAAATTTTTATTTCCAGCAATTGCATCACATTTTTATGTAATTTTAACGGGCTGCATTTCTAGGTTTGTTCTCGTGTGCGTGACCCACAAAATGTATTTGTCGTGAATGCCCGCCCAGAGTGATAAACAAAATATTCACAAGTGCTTATTGATTTCTTAAGGTCTAAACATATTTTTTTTTAATGTTTTATTTTTGTCTGTCTGCATATTACAAACTTAGTTCTGCCTTTTACATGTAGTGCAATTTGCACAGAAGCTAGGATTAAAGGGGTTGTGGTGAAGTGTGGCTTGTGTTAGGCTTTCAGCTGCCTATGCCTTAGAATGAGACCTTAAGGCGAAATCATTAATCAGTTAACTCGTAATGGAAGTCGTATAAACATTCATCGTTTGAGTACACGTTTAATAGTGGAAGTGTTATCAGCTTTGGCTAAAAGGTTAGTATAATTTGACAGCCTAGGTCTATGTGTCTCTGCCTTTTCGTTATGAACGTCTCCGATTGACGAGATGCCAAGGTCCTTCTGGATGTCCTTGAAACACGTATTTTTTAAAAGCGAGTCTTTGATAAGATTTCGTAAATAGGTAGGCCGTATGGCATGTTGAAGCAAAGATGGCAATATAAATGCTAACCTTTTTCTTCAGGTTTAACTTGCTGCCAAAATTAGTTTACCTGTATAATCGGCGGGCTTTATCATCCAGCCTAGCATGTCTCAAGTCAGGTACGATTTAAAGGTTAACCATCTGTCCAAGGTGACCAGAAGTTATATGTATTCTCTAACCGGGAGAAAGAGGAATTCGTTTAGAAAAACCCCAGGACTAGAGTTCATCTTGGTCATGAAGGTTACAATTGCACACTTCGCTCAATTCTCTTCTCCTTTAGTTTGCATAGCAACCCCGGATGCCAGACCCTATCAAAAGCCTTTCGGATGTCTAGAAAGGCAGCCACAGTGCAGTCTTTGCGTTTGAAGCCGTCAAGGATGAACTTTTCAACTCGGTGAAGTTGCTCCGAATTAGTGTTTCGGGATCGCGGTCATAACACTAGGGCATGATAGGAGTAACGACAATATACAACGTTCCAGGATATTCCCAAATGTAGGAAGTAAGCTAATTGGCCAATAGCTCTCTGCCTATTGGATCGGCTTACCGCTCTTGTCCATCATGACCAAAAGCAGCGAACGATCAGGGATGAACTTCAGCTTGCGGTTTGTAATTCCGTCTGGTCTAGAGTACTTTAGATTTTTAAGCCGCCAAGGTTAATTGGGGGCAGTGACCGGAACATCTGATAAGGAGAAGCAATAACTTCAGATACTCTCTATGGACGTTGTTTCGCAGGGTTAAACAATTTTATACCTCAATTCAATTGGCCTGATCTGTACATGTGCACTGACATGGTTGGTGCCATGGCAAGTTTTTAGAATGCCATGAACTTCTTTCTGGGATCTCAAATTGCCTTTTCTTTCTTAGTGCCTTGATTTAAATTCAATGCTTAACGCAAAGTGATATAAAAAATATATACAGTTCTCGCAAGACCCAAAACAGTTATATAACTTCGTCGACAC
Organism: Drosophila pectinifera; assembly: GCA_008042775.1. NCBI lineage: Eukaryota > Metazoa > Arthropoda > Insecta > Diptera > Drosophilidae > Drosophila > Drosophila pectinifera. Next base: position 401 of record VNKC01003804.1, on the reverse strand, counting down.
TAAACGTAAGCCTATTACGCGTCCATTCTTATTGTATAACACTGCGCGATATGCATGGTAAAATAGACCGCTAAACAACGATTAAAGATAGCTTGGGAACTAGTACGTTTTAATTTAGAATAAATATTATATTTTCAAGATAGAGCCATTAAATGTTCTTTACAATTTTATTTAACTTTCTCCTTTTTATTTAATTGATACATTTTATAAAGACGCACCAGAACTTCCTCGATAGGAGTTAACGAATGACAACTATCCCTTTCACACACACTAGTTTTCTAAAAATCTATTCTCTATTGGAAAACCGCATTTTAATTGACAAAAATGTTAAAGGTACTTACTGGACAATTGCCGCCGAATTTCTAATATTGAATATGGCCTAGAGGTCTGAGCGCCAAGTA